>ML663565.1:32778241-32917336 GCA_007570785.1 Antilocapra americana
AAAAAATGCATATAAAATCATCTTACTTTTAAGAAGATGACATTGGATTGGTATTTATCTGTACCTTTTGGGTGGTGACTGCACGATTATGCCAGGGCTCACTGACACATTCTCACAAGCTTCCACACCCTGTGATTGAACTTCACTGAGGGATAACTTATGCCCCATGAGATCTTGTGCCAGAGTCCTAGGATTTCATTATTGAAAAGATTCACAGATCTTGAACTAAATCTACGTGAAGCCAGATGCAGCCTATTGGAACAGAAACTGGTTGTCGTGTGTTTTCTCTGTAGGGCTTCCTGCTGACTTTGTAGGTCATCACCTCTGGGGGCTTTCCTGACCAAACATATTATTTGTACAGAATAATGCCAAGTCTTAGAAGCCAAGGATATTCAGAAGCAACTAACTGGTACCAGACTCTTGACTGACAGTACCTAATGGGTCATTATGCAACCTGCAACCCAACCTAGGGTGCGAAAAATTAAATTTGAGCTTTTGAAATGAAAATTAGCTATGCAGGTTTGCTAGAGAGAAAATGTGAGACTTAAAGGCCTTTCAAAGATGAATGCAACTATTTGCTGAGTGTGCTGATCTCTGTAGTGTTCCCCTGGCATTTGTCTCATATGTTTCTTCTGACAAACCAGGCAGTAAAAGCATAATATTGATCTCAGTCTTTTATACCCTTAGGAGAGGGCCCTTCCATTCTTTTCTTGCTTTTGCAAGCCTGCAATTACAAGGCTTTGACATTTGGGTAAAAGTAAATGCTGTAGCAGAAATGATATGTTAATGATTTCTGAGATCTAAATATTTAATATTCTGTCTATATTTTCTACACTTGAATGAGACTGTAGGAGAATATTATATCCCTTTCTAAAAATGTCATGCAATGGCATAAAATTCTTTTCTTCTTTTAGGCTGCTAGTTAATTTCTCATATGTTTAACAGAGCCTCATTTTAAGAGGAAGACTTTTCAGTGACTATCTTTTGTTGCTAAAAGAGGCAGAATCGCATAGTAATTAAGAATGTAAACTCCAAAGTTCCCCACTTGGGTTTGGAACTTGGCTTTCCCACATAGTAATGATGTAGTCTCAGCAATAAAATTAGGAAAATGATAGTATTCACCTCTCAAATTCATTCATTCTACAAATACTTGTTGTACGTCGTCTGTGTTCAAGGAAATTTGCTGATCACCCAGAATACAAGTTAGCAACACCACAGGGTTATTGCCTTTCTGGAATTTACAGTCTTATATAGAAATGCTATGTCCTGATAATCAGTCCACTTGGTTTTATTTTAAATTTAGTAACGAGTTTAGATGTGCTTAGTTGTTTTGACTGGTCTTCAATAACAGATTAAAGTGCTTAGACTGAATGGATATGAACACACTGATTTATTATGCAGTAGGTTGCATGGAATAATGTGTAAAAACTTATATTTCTAGCTGTAAAATAAATGAGTCACAAGGTCATGATGTGTACATAAACAGTACAGTCAATGGTATTGTAGCATCATATGGTGACAGATGTTAAATGGATTTATTGTGATTATTTAATAATGTATAAAAAATTTAAAATCACTGTGTTGTACACCTGAAACTAGTATAACATTCCATGTTAAGCAAAAGTTAACTTAAAGAAAAGATTACTTACACCTACATCTAAAGGTCTAATAGGATGTCAACTTAAGAATAAATATGGGTGTATAAACTAAAACAAAACAAAATCCCGATATACTCCTGAGCCTTATTACATGTTTTAGTTTGAGTGATCCTAGTTTGTAAACTGTCCTTTTGGTGTGTTCACAATATACTTTTACTAATTGCTAAACCACCCCCCCAAAAAAAAGCCCAAAAATAATAAGGGGAAAAACAAGTAGAAAATGAGATTGAAGTTAGAAAGTGAGCATATTGTGTGAACTGAAGTGAAGGTTGCTCAGTCATGGGTGACTCTTTGCAACCCATGGACTGCACAGTCCATGGAATTCTCCAGGCCAGAATACTGGAGTGGGTAGCTGTTCCCTTCTCCAGGGGATCTTCTCAACCCTGGGAATGAACTGAAATCTTCCACATTGCAGGCAGATTCTTTACCAGCTGGGCCACCAGGGAAGCCCCAGGAAGTAAGTAAAATGTAAGGAGGGACTTGTATGAATATCATGAATGAATTTTTGATTTAATATACAGAGAAACTATAAGGAAACATTCAAAAGTTCTGAGGTCTGTATTGTCATGGCAAAAGTGAAAACAAATATTCTTTTGACTTTGACAGACTGAAATTAAAAGAGAATTGCAGTAGCCAAGACAGAATGTCTGAAGTATATCTTTTTATTTTAAGCAGTACATTTGGAAACAGAAATTGAAATATATGTATAAAGAAGAAAAAGATGATAACAAGTAAGACTTTCATGAAGTCATCTGTTTGATAAGTTGGAAAATTTAAAGAATATTAATGATTTTTTAAAAATTCATATAACTCTTTGAGTTACATTAAATTTCACATTCAAAAATTTTTCTCCCTTCTACTTCTTTCCCAAGTCTGATCTGCACCAAATAACTTAAATGATATAAAGATGGTCCTTGAAACATTCAAACATTGTATTATATTAGTGAAAGTGTCAGTCACTCAGTCATGTCTGACTCTTTGTGACCTCAGGGGCTGTAACCTGCCAGGTTCCTCTGTCCATGGAATTCTTCAGGCAAGAATACTGGAGTGGATAGTCATTCCCTTCTGCAGCAGATCTTCCTGACTTAGGGATCGAACCCAGATCTCCTGCATTGCAGGCAGATTCTTTACCGTCTGAGCCACTAGGAAGTCCATCAGATTATTAAGTATATGCAAAATTTAAAATATAAGGATATAAATCATAATTTAAAAATCAAATTGTAGTCCTTAAAGCCAGAGAAGGCAATGGCACCCCACTCCAGTCCTCTTGCCTGGAAAACCCCATGGACAAGAGGAGCCTGGTGGGCTGCAGTCCATGGGGTCACTAAGAGTAGGACACGACTGAGCCACTTCCCTTTCTCTTTTCACTGTCATGCATTGGAGAAGGAAATGGCAACCCACTCCAGTGTTCTGGCCTGGAGACTCCCAGGGATGGGGAAGCCTGGTGGGCTGCCGTCTATGGGGTCGCACAGAGTCTGACAGGACTGAAGTGACTGAGCAGCAGCAGCAGCAGCAGTCTGTAAAGCAACTTATTAAAAATAATTCCAATATATATTAAAGTAACTTTAAGGGAATCAAGGAAAGTACTATTTAAACATACAGCAACATGAATTGTATTAGAAATTTTAAAAACTTATGTTTTAAATTTATTTATGTTTTATGTTTATCAATTTATGTTGTATATACTCAATATTTACAGAAGTAAAGCACTAAGCTCTTTTGAACAATAACTGGAGAATTGTGACTGAACTAAATTGCAAACACTAAGTTTGAAGAGCTTTTCCTTTCTCAAAGCATTCCACTTTTCTCGCTTCTTTGGAGGTGCTTTCTGGGGAAAGAGTTCTGCAATTCTAAATCCTCTGGAAACTTCAGACCTCCTCCTTCTCCCCTCCCTGCTCCCCTTCCCACTCCTCCCCAACCATCCTATCCCCCTCCCCCTCCTCCCTTACACAAACAGGCACCGGTGGCTAATCACACTGCCTCTCAGGAAGGAAAAGGCTGCAGCCTCCCGGGTATCAATTATAAACCCTGGTTAACAGACTGTGGCTTCTGCGGAACTCCATTAATTCTCAAGACTGCTTAAACATCATCAATCAAAAAAATAATAATAAAACTGTGACATTGAACAGTAAACTGTTCTTAGCTGGGAAAACTTGCGGATGGTAATATGGTCGTTGGAAAGTAGCTGGCGTAGGATTACACATGCTACAACAAGAAATTGTGACGGAGTCTGAATCATTACGTGTTGATACTGTGAGAGCCTGGGGAATACCTAGTTAGGTGTTGTTTGGAGCATTTAAATATATATTGGGGTGTGATGACAGAGACTTGCAAGAAACTTTTACTATGAGAGGACCACACTGGTGTGTACTATCTTCTAAAACAAAAACCTGAGGATGGATGGATGTTGTTGTTTAGTCGCTAAGTTGTGTCCGACTCTTTCGCAACCCGTGGACTGTAGCCCGCCAGGCTCCTCTGTCCATGGGATTTCCCAGGCAAGAATACTGGAGTGGGTTCCATTTCCTTCTCTAGGGGATCTTCCAGACCCAGAGATTGAACCTGTATCTCCTGGTGGATTCTTTTTTTTTTCTTTTTTTATATCCCCAATATATCCTTTTATTATTATTGTTTTTGCCATACAATGCCATGATATCACCATGGGTTTACATATGCTCCCCCTCCAGAACCTCCCTCCCTCCTCCCTCCCCCCGGGAAATCTCGATGCACCAGCCCGGAGCATCAATCCTGGGCCGGAGATTGATTACACATATGATAATTAACATGTTTCAATGCCATTCTCCCATATCATCCCACCCTTACCCACATCCACAGAGTCCAAGAGTCTATTCTATACATCTGCTTTCCTTTTGCTGTCTCGCATGTTGGGTTCTCGTTACCGTCTTTCTAAATTCCATATATATGTGTTAATATACTGTATTGTTGTTTTTCCTACTGGTTTACTTCACTCTGGATAATGGGCTCCAGTTTCGTCCATCTGAGTAGAACTGCTTCAAATGAATTTTTTTTTAATGCTGAGTAATATTCCATTGTGTATATGTAGCACAGCTTTCTTATCTATTCGTCAGTTGATGGGCATCTAGGTTGCTTCCATGTCCTGGCTATTGTAAACAATGCAGCGATGAACATTGGGGTACACGTGGTTCTTTCAATTCTGGTTTCCTCGGTGTATATGCCCAACAGTGGGATTGCTGGGTCATATGGCAGGACTATTTGCAGTTTTTTAAGGAACCTCCACACTGTTTTCCATAGTGGCTGTACTAGTTTGCATTCCCACCAACAGTGTGAGAGAGTTCCCTTTTCTCCACATCCTCTCCAGCATTTATTGCTTGTAGATTTTTGGATGGCAGCCATTCTGACTGGTGTAAAGTAGTACCTCATTGTGGTTTTGATTTGCATTTCTCTGATAATGAGTGATGTTGAGCATCTTTTCATGTGTTTGTTAGCCATTTTTATGTCTTCTTTGGAGAAGTGTCTGGTGGATTCTTTACAGCTGAGCCACCAGAGAAGTCAAAAAATAACATATGAAAGATTATAAGATGAACCATGTCCTGCTGGCTGAGAAGAATGGTTTTGAAACACCTTGGGAGCCTCTAAAAAGCATTTTGTAGTTAGCAGAGATTAAGACTATGTAGAGCCTCCAGTGAAGACTAAGCCTGGCATGCGGCAGTTCATGGGGTCACAAAGAATCAGACACGACTTAGTGACTGAACAACAGCAACAACCAGTGAAGATTAATTCAAGATGCTCTGGGATGGGTTTTCCAAGAGATTGCATGCTGGTAAACGCACAAGTGAAAACTGGCGGTTTCAACATTATTTCAGCTACCTTTGATTAAATTACAAACAAAACGTGTGTACAAATTAGACAGAAGTACACATTTGGCAGCCATATATTCTGTCCCCAAACCCTGATGAATAAACGAGAATACTTAAAGTAAGTGGGGAAGAGTTAGAAGAGTTTTTCCTACATGAGAAACAAATGAAGACATTGACCAAAAAAATTCATGCATTGTAAAAATGCATACACCACTTCATAGATGGTATTAATTTTTCCATTGCAATGATACTCAGGGCTTCAAATAACATCATAAAATTCAGTAAGCCATTCATTTCGGAGAGACTCAATGGAAAAGTAATCTTGAATGAAATGGGACATGATAAAATACAAGGAAGTTTTTACTTTGGGCCCAATATTTAAAAGTATTAACTATGGAATGAGGAAAGTTTCATAAAGGACATTGGAACTATATTGTGCTTGGCAGTGGAGTTTGAATAAATGTTCCAAAAATGCACCAATTACTAGCCCTTCACTCAGTGTTCGAGGAACTTCACAATGAGGTCCCAGCCTACTTCATCAGTGCTGTTTAGCTGCATGTCCCTATAGCCTGAATGTGTCCTATTCTGTAGCAAAGAGGAATTGTTTACTGCCTGTTGTATATGCCCCATAATCTTCCATTCCATGTAGTTGCTTATTGCCTTTTTCGGCATGCCAAACCTGCTATTTAAGATGCAGCTCAAATTCTCCTCTACCAGGAATCCTTGATGGATCGCTCCAGTTACCTTTAGTGACTCAGCACTTTCCACCTTGTTTTACAGTTATTTTTGAGCACACCTTACCCACCCACACTAGACTTCTTAAAGGTAAAGTCTTTCTCTGATTCACCTTTCCAGACTCTGTAGGAACTATAACAGTAATTGCATACAGAAGATTCCTCATAAATATGTATTCAGTGAATGCTTGAATTAAAATTAAAAGGTCTGTTACAAAAAGAATTTGGGGGAGATGCAAGTCTCATATGTTTATGTTTCATGTGAGAACTGACACGTCATCTGAAAACTTGACTGGGAAACACTGTTGGACTGAGACCCTCAAGTCCTTGCTGTCTGTTGGCTAGAGACTCCTGCAGTTTCTTGCCATGTGGGTTGCTCCAGCATGAAAGCCTGTTTCATGAAAGCATATAAACTGAGAAGGCAAAAGTGAGAATCTGCTAGTAAGACACAATCTCCTGTAACCTAATTACAAAAGTGACGCCCACTCACCTTTGCTGTATTCTATTGGCTACAAGTCAGTCATTGGCCCCATTCACATTTAAGTGGAGATGATTGCACAATGGCCTAAATACTGGAAGACAGGGGGTACCAGGGGTCATCTTAGAAGTTGCCTACCACATTAACTGAAAGATTGTTTTGTATACTAGGCACTTCAAGAGTTCTTTGTCCTTCATTATACTATAGGTTGCCTTATATCAGACTTCTGAGTTTATAAAGCTTGTCAATATTTGAGGTCCAAATCAAATACTACCTTCTAACTAAGGTCTTTGGTTTCTCCTTTCATTGTCAACCCATTATACTTTGTATCCCTTTTCGTCAGTTCACCTTTGCCTGCCATAATTATTTGCCTATAGACAATGGAAAGAACGTAAGACTTCAGGATCAGAAGAATTATTTTTTAGAGACTGTCTCTTATAGGAAAACAGTACTATAGCTTGAGCTAAAAGATAATAGCTATGGGAAATAAATTTCAGAGGACCTATAAGAGCTGAATGAATATTACACGTATCTTACACAATTTAGGATTAAAAGTAATAACCCAGGAGACACAGCTAGTACAGTCCTGGCATATAGAGGGAGTTCAGTCAATGGTTGGTGCTTTCCTTTTAAATTTTCTCTTCCCCCCTTCTCGATATTCTCCCTCCTAAAATGTACTCTGCTTGAAAATGATGCTTGAATTATAATATCAGGATTTCTTAAGTCATTGATTGAATCTTTCAAGAAGTTTTCAGACAATTATTGAGCATCTCTAGTGCCTCGCAATATTCTAGACATTAGGCATACATAAGTGAGTCAATGGAAAAGAATATCATTTCTAGAAATGGAGCATGCATTTTATTAAAGAGACAGACATTAACCAATTGTGACAAATGATGACATGTACTATGAAGAAAAAGTGAGGAAGGAGATAGAATGACAAGGTGGGTACCATTTTATACAGGATGATAGAGTGAAGTTTATGTATAAACCTGGAAGAAGTGAGGGATTAAACCATGTATATGTTTGGTGGAAGAGAGTTCCAGGAGGAGGAAAGAGCAATTACAAAAACCTCGTAGTAGGAGCATGATTGCTGTGGGAGGAACAGGAAGGAAGCCAGCAGAGTTAGAATAGGATAAATCAGAGGAAAACAGAAAGAGATAAATTTAGATAGGTAGCTTGGGTGGAAAGAGGTGGTATAGCAGATCATCCTGTACCTTATAGTCAAGACTAGGGCGTTTAGCCTCAATAAGACAGGGCTCTCAGTGGAATATTATGGTCCAACATGGTCAAATATTAATATTTCTAAAGGATCTCTCTAGCTGTCATATAATGAGTAGAATTTAGGAAGCAGGATAGAAGGAAACCAGTAAGCAAGCAAGCTATTGTATCACTCCCAGTGAAAGAGGATGAGATTTGAATGAAGTAGAAGTTTGAATGAAGCAGGATTTTCTGATTGATTTGATATGGGCTGTAAGAGAACAAGAGTAGTAAAAGATGACCCTTAGATTTTTGGCCTAGAATAATGGTGTCACCATTGTCTGAGATGGAAAAGACTTTGGAAGGAACTCGTTCAAAGGTGGGGGAGAATTCATAGTTTCATCTTGGACATGCTAAGTTTGAGGTTCTACTGAACATTTAAAGTAAGATTTCCAATGGGAGTTTAGCTTTATGGAGTTTGGGAGAGAGGTTGCATTCTGAAGATGCAGATTTGGGAGTCATCAGCATGTGGAGAGGTCAAGCCAGGACTAGATGTGGACATAGAGGAAAAGCAGTCCTGGGGCTAAGTCTGGGAGTCTCCCAGTGCCAAGAAAGCCTCCTTCATCTGGAACAGTGTGTCCTATTTCACTGATTCTTTGGCAGAGCTGCAAGCTTTCTGTTCTCCAAAGGACTAGGGCTCACTGCCTACTTGGTCTGCTGATAGGAGGTACTGCCTCCTGAGAGAGGGGAATAAGGCTTGGTGAGAAAGAGCTGGAGGCAAAACCCTCAGCAGAAGAGACAGTAATGGCTAATTACTCTGAGTGGCTTAAGATTCGCATAAAGATCAGCTTCAGGGGCTGAAGTGGAAACAAATAGGCATCAGTTTCTTAGGGATAAAGGGCCATCTTCCAGGCTGAACTCCTACAACTACATTTTATTCTGGCAGTATTCCAGAGAACTAAAAGTTGTAGACAATAAAAAGGTTAAAAATTAGTAATGAAAAGAATAAAAATAAGATTGGGAAGTTCAATAAAGATTAAATGATATTGGAAACCAATAATTGACCTGTTGTCTACAACACCCTCCCCTCAAAAAAAAGAACATACAATAAGGTAAAAGAAAGGGGAAGGCAGCAAGCAAACTAAGAGCTAAGAACAGTTATAAGATAATTTAAAACTAAAGGTCAGAGAAAATAAAAGAACATCCCAAACAAGCTAAGGTGATTTTTAAAAAAGTAAACAATTGATTTCCAAGTCCAAAAGGTCAGCTAAATTCAGCTAACCTGTCGAATTCAGTAAGCAGTAGCATATGTTCGAAAGATCAGCCTGAGATTTCTTTAAGCTACAGCTGAAAAACCTGCAACCCGTTTCTCCTTTTACGGTCTGACCTTGGCAGGCAGGAGGGGCCCTGACTTTTTCCCCTCATACCTCTCCTGTCTAGTTTCTGCCAACTTTTCTCTTTGATTCTGTGGCTCCTCATCTCCCTGCTCTTCCCCTGGAGTGTGTCGCTGGTAGCACCTCTGTGCCTTGGGACGCTCCCCTCTGGCTGTAACTGATGGAGTAGAGGTGAGCCCCTGGCCCAAGTTGGCTCATTCAGAGTCTCTTTCCTAGAAATCTGGGTTTGTGACTGAAGCCCACTCAGAGTTGGTTTCTTTAGTAATAACAGTCATAATAGCTAATATTTATTGAAGATTCACGTGCAAAGTATTGAACTTTAAATAATGTTTTCTTGGTTAAATTTCTCAATAACTTCATGAGGTAAGTGCTGTTTTTGAAGAAACTGAGGTCTGAGAGGTGAAGTGACTTGTCCAGTGTCACACAGCCTAACTGGCAGAATTAGGACGTAGGCTCATTTCTGTCTGACCCTGGAGCCCGTGATCTTAGCTTCTATGCAGTATGGTCTCTGTTAAATAGCAAAGAGAGAAACGTGGGAGCTGCGGGATGGCTGCCTTTTGCCCACAGGAGCAGAGCGCAGAGAAGGAGCTGATGCCAAACCGCACGAAGGCGCCAACGTGCGGGAGGGCACCCCCGAGCTTCTCTTCTGAGTCTAGGCTCTGTTCTCTCACCACGGATCATATGCCACCCCTGCTTCCCCATAATAGACGTTCCTTTCGGAGCGTTAGGGGTCAGACTATCGACTGGATTTCTGGGACGTGCAGCTAAAAAGTTCTAACTAGCGCCCTTCCTTGACGTGGCCGAGGGAGGACCTCAGAGTCCCAAGCTTCTCTCGTTTGTTGTACTTCTCGTGCTTTTGAAAGAAAAGTGGCCTCTCCTGTCTGAATCTCAATCCCCTTTCTCTGTCATTCTTTTCCTAAACTGTAGTCCCTTTGAGTAAGACAGTTAATAGACCTGTGTTTGTGTGTGCACGCACTGCTAAAATACTTCAGATACTTTACAAATGATGGATCTTAATAAAATGCTTATTTAGGTAAATTAATATGATAATATTTATTTCCCTATATAAATGTGCTTTCTTCTCGAAGTATGTACTTGGGAATGATTAAAAGATTGTCCTCCCAGAATCAAAAGGTCATCTATTACATGATTTCATTTGTGCAAAATATCCAGGGTTTCCCTGGTAGCTCAGATGATAAAGCATCTGCCTACAATGCAGGAAACCCAGGTTCGATCCTTGGGTTGGGAAGATCCCCTGGAGAAAGAAATGGCAGCCCATTCCAGTATTCTTGCCTGGAGAATCCCATGGACAGAGGAGCGGGGTGGGCTACAGTAAATGGGGTCGTGAAGAGTCAGACACGACTGAGTGACCTCACTCTTCATCCAGAGCAGGTAAAACTATTGAGACAGAAAACAAGCTGGTGGTTCCCAGGGACTGGGGGAAGGAGAGAAGGGTAATGTACTACATTCCCTGAACTGTTCACTTTGCAATGGTTAATTTTATGTTGTGTGAATGTCAGCTCAATTGTTTAAAAAGTTAACAATAAAAAGTCCTAAGTTCTAGAAGGAAAAAAAAAAGTATATCTTCCATTCAGATGGGAACAATTTGAGCCTGGAGTTGTCTGGTTGAGAAGGCTAGGTCAGTTCTGGACATGGAGTCAGGGGCCTCCTGACCCCAGTCTTGTTCCGGTGCTTTCTTCATCTGAAACAGAGGAGTCAGAACTCTTATCAGGAGAGCATGACACAGCAAGACTTACTTGTTCCATTTCCACAAGATAATCTATGTCAATTATAACCAAAGACTTGAAGAGAATGGGGCGTTCTCTCGTCTTTATAAATGTATCTCACACGTTATCTTGGGAAGTGCTGTGAGATCTCCACTTTGTCATCCCTAATGCCTAATAGAGAAGCACATCTCTTAGTTCACTGGGTGGGAAAGGAAAAGCGGTAATAGTTAATAAATAACACTGTAAATAATCTGAGCTATGAAATGGGAGGTAGGTAGATCTCAAGGAAGAATCAGATAGTGTTCTCAATACTCAAAAATGGTAATCTTTCTATTGGCTCTTCCAAGGTAAAGGTGGTCCGAAATCTCTGCCTTCAACATGAACGACAATGAAGAAGAGCACCTTTACCATCAATAAGAAGCCAGTGCTGGTGACAGATTAATGTCATCTTATACATAGAGAGGTGTTACTGGAAAATCCTACTTCTGGATGCCTGTCTCTTAGGGTTCAATTTTGCACCCATTAAATCATAAGAGGAATCATTTATTACTTTTTGACCCTGGCAGGGAAAAAGAACTTTCTTTAATTTGGGGATCAACATACTCCTAAAGTTATTCCTTTTTCAGTGTTCTTGGAATTCCTTATTTACAGAGTTCAAGTGGTTTCTAATTCTTGGCCAAGCTCATGTTTATTAAAATAATCAAGATGAATCACAGACTTTCAGAACTAGAAAGGTTGAAACTTCCTCCTTTTTAGGGAAAGATCCAGAAGATGAGATTCAGGGAGGCTGTCAGGCTTTTGCTGGGGCAGAAGGAATAGTGGTGAGAAACACCTTCTACCGAATGCTACAGTATCCCATAGATGACGGAGCCAAGTGCTTTGGGTCTCTTGGGATTGGACTCTTTTTTCTCCTCTTTTAATGGGGAGGAAATGAAGATATTTGTGTGACCTAATGTCCTCCTTACTTCTTAAAAAGAAGCACTGTCTTACATTACCACAACTCAACAATATAATTAGAGGATCACTGACCCATAGAACTTTCAAATATTTCCAGCGTTTTCCCTGCCTACCCCTTTCCCTGACACATCATCTCTTGAAGCCATTCTTTCTAAGAGGTTGTCTGGCCTCTGCTTCAACATTTGATGTGGCAGGAAATGCTACTTCATGAAGCAGAAGATTTCATTTTTTACGTGTGCTTGTACTTTTATGCTCTTCTCTCATCAGTAAAGAGTTGGGAGCACAATAACATATATGCATATATTTCATAGTCTCCTTTTTGCAACTGACATGCCACAGATATTTTTCATATTGACACAAAACCTCCATTATGGCAATTATAAATAGCTTTGTATACTGTATAACTTCCTTAACCAAAATGTGTATAACCTTGCCTTAAATTTTTACTTTTACACACAGAATACAATCTTACTTTGATTTGGACAGTTTGGTTATTAGACCATAAAGAGGTCAAGATTTAACTTGTATTCCTTGGCTCCAATTGCATCTTCCAGAACAGCACTGGAGAAATCTAATCTCACTTTCATGAGACAGTTCTTTTCAGTGTTTTTTAAAAAAACTATCATGTTCCTCTTAAAATTTGTCTTTTCCAATGTAAACATCCTCAGCAGTTTCAATCGTTCCTCACAAGTTGTGGTTTCCAGGCCCTTCACAAGATTGTTTGCTCTCTTCTGGATAAGCTCCAGTTTGTCAAAGTCCTTTGTAAAGCATGGTGCCAAAATTAATTGCCATAATAACAATAACCATAATAATAACCACCATTTATTAAGTTTGCACAATGTTCCAGGAACTAGGCTAAAGGCTTAGCTCATTTAATCCCCTCAAAATCCTCTAATGTATGAGTTATTATCCTTTTTTTAAAATGAGGAAACCAGTTTTATTAAGAATATGTTAATTACCATGTCCAAGGTCAAATAGATACGAAGTACCCAGCTAAGATTAAAATATGCTCTGTGTTCTGACCACATTACAGTGGTCCAGAACTTTCCAGCCTTGTAACATTTAGGACCTAGATATTATTATTAGACCATCTTAAGACTTCATTTTCTTGTTTCATGATTTCATGTTTATGGAAATTATGGCAGAGATCAGTTCTGGGACAGGCTTAAAAATACTCATTCATTCATTTGGCAAATATTTCTGAGAGCCTACTTCCTGTCAGACCCTATTATAGAAGGTGACAAGACAGAGATAAGCAAGGTAGACAAGGGTCCTTCTTTCATGGGGCTAACATTCTGCTGGGGGAGACCCGACATCCTATAAGTAAACATAAAAGTATGGTAATTTCAGATGGTGATAAGTACTATGAAGAATATAAGACAAAGTGATGTTCCAGAGAGTGACTGTGTTGGGGCCTGGCGGCAGGGGGAAGGATGATGAGATTTGACCAGAGGGTGCCTGTTGGTGAGGTCTGGCCTTAGATCTGAATGAAGAGAAGGAACCAGCCATGTGAAGATCTGAGGATCTGAGGGAAAGAACATTCAAGTCTCAAGAAATGGCAAGGGCAAAGGTCCCAGGATCAGGATAAGGTTAGTGAGTTCCAGAAACATAAAAAACTGTATGTGGCTAAAAGCAGAGTGACCCATGGAAGAGTGGAGAGGGATAACTTCAGAGAAGGCAGGAGCAGATCACATAAGGTCCCATAGGCCATGCAAAGGAGTTGGGATTTTTTCTAAGTGTAATGGGAAACCCATGTTTGAGTCTGCAAAGCAGACTGATCTAATTCCTCTTTTTAAAAAATGACATCACTACTGTATAGAGAACAGATTTCAAGGGGCAAAAATGAAAGCAGGGAGATGAGTCAGGAACAGGCTCTTACCCTGTCCTGGTAAGAGATCATCATGGTTCAGATCAGGTGGTAGCCGATCCAGCTGTGACTCAGATCATTGGAGAGAAATGGATGAGTTCAGAAAAAATGGAGGAAGAATGGACAAAAATATCTGGTAAATTGATTTTGGTAAGAATTGATTTAACTCTTGGATCTAGGAAGAAGTTGGGAATGTTGTACACACTTGAGGTGAATTCATAAACCTCTGCATACTTTATACAGGCCATTGACATGTTGTTTCTCACCAGAGTCCCATGATGTAGCTAGTATTCCCCAAAGCTATTTCTGACAAAGAAATTGAGATTTAGAGAGGCTAAATCACTTGCCTCAGGTCATGTGGGTAGTAAATTGCGAAGCCAGGATGTGCACCCAGGTATCAAAAGCAGTGTACTTTCTTCTCTGCAAATAATACCACTCATGGAGCTCAAGAATCAAGGATAGCACAACTGAAGGATCAAAACTGCAGTTTGCCTGGAAGGCGAGGGGTAAAGGATGGGCTTCCCTGGTGGCTCAGACCTTAAAGAATCTCCCTGAAATATAAGAAATCCAGGTTTGGTCCTTGGGTCAGGAAGATCCCCTGGAGAAGGGAAAGGCAACCCACTCCAATATTCCTGCCTGGAGAATCCCATGGACAGAGGAACCTGGTGGGCTTCAGTCCATGGGGTCGCAAAAGAGTCAGACACGACTGAGCAACTAACACTTTCAAAGAATCCCGTAACAGCCAAGTCACACGTGAGGACATGTTCTGTTGCCCAGGGGCTCCAGATTGCCATGATCCCCTCTGCTTCCTTGGAGGGACTAGCTTCCATTTTTGGAATCTTATGTCTAAGAGATATGAGCACATTGGGTGGAGTAGTGGAGTCAGAAGTAAATAAAATGATTAAGCAGAGGGAGAAAATGACTTCTGAGAAATGATGAAAAGATGCAGCTCTGTTCAATGATGACTAAAGAGAACATCAGACTGTAAACATTTCATTGGTAGAAACAGCAGGAAGACAGGAATTTTTTTTTTCTTTTCCCCCGCAAAAGTAGAGAGGAAATGCATGAAAGGACAAGAAGAGAGTTCCTGAATCTGCTCGTAACGTTATGACCATGGGGGCTTATCATGACTATGTCTACACATTCTCATCTCAAAAGAATGTGCTGAGATTAAGGCTGTCTCTCTAGAAAGGCATCAAAATCCACAGAAAGCATGTCTTCTTTGTCTTTATTTGTTGATAACAATTTACTAGCACTCTACTCTAGGGCCAAAATGCAGGTGTCCATTTTGAATATTTTTATTCTGTACTGAAACCTTTTTATTTGTAATGAGACACTGTTATCACAACAGTTCCTCCACAGTAATCATCTGTCTTCAATCAACTGAAAGATATCAACCATCATGTGCCAGAGTCTTAGAGGAGTCTGGAGAGAAAGGCTAATGCTGGTACCATGGATCCCTATCGTCTGAGTCATGCTGTGCTCTAAAGAATGGGGAGGCTTACGTTTCAAACACAGGCTAGTTATTTCCTTGCATTTGCCACAATATACGTTTGTCTGCACATTTGTTAGTGAAATGAGAGACCTGTTTGATAACAGTGACAACTGTCCGATACATTGTGTGCATTATCTCCCTATTTACAGTATGAAAAGTGTATCTATCAGGCTGCAAATCTAGAGAGCCTCAGTTTATCAGCTACTTCTGGGCTGCTTGCAAAAGCTAAAGCCACTGAGGGAAAGGCTTCTTGAAAAACACACCTGATTTTTTTTTCAGATATATTTAAAATATCATGTTTTTTTTTTTTTTGAGGTTTTTGGCCCTCTGCGCTTGCTCTAAAGCCTGGTTCGGAGGCAGTCCTACAGCCCAAAGGTTAAAGAGAAATCCCAGTAGCTGTGCCATCTTAATGGGCTGTGGATGAGCTCTCATATGACACTCTCTCTCAGAGTTGCTTACACAAGTTACACCTGCAAAAATGAGACTGAGGCCAGTAAGGAAGGGCATAGCATTTTCCTGAATATGCAAAAAATGAGTGCGGTGTAGTCTGTATTCCTGTATGCTCCGGGCAGCTTCGTGGGTAAATGAGCATTTGTTTCCTATATGCCATCGTTGAGTTGAAAATGAGCCACACAGTCATGAAAAGAATGGTCCTATCTTCTTTTGTCCAGCTCTGTATGCTTTCTGTGGTTACTGAATTTGTCTTAATGGAAATCTTGACTGTTTCTCTTTTGAGGCAAGTTATTAGAATTTATTTTCAATCTGGAACAGGATTTATTTAAATATTATTTCCTTGATTCATAATTTGATTCACAGCCAGTATATAGAACTACAGAAATTTTCTATGGGGGGAAAGATCTTTTAGGTTCATGTAATCCCAAGTATTTCAACTATTTTACCTTGAAAATAATAAGAAGTATGATGTATTAACTGTTTATTCTGTACCAGCCACTGTGCTATGTCTTTCATAAATTATTTCTAATCCATGCCACACGCCCAAATATAAGTAGCAAGAGCCCCTTTTTATGGCAAAGGAAAACAAAGGCCAGAGAGATGAAGTCACTTGCCAAAAGTCACAGAGCTGGTCATTGAGTGAATTTGGATGTGTACCTGTTTCTGTCCAATTTCAGGGTCTACAGTTCAAAAGTGAAAATGTTAGTCACACAGCTGTGTCCAACTCTTTGCAACCCTATGGACTGTAGCTGCCAGGTTCTTCTCTCCATGGGACTCTCCAGGCAAGAATACTGTAGTGGGTAGCCGTTCCCTTCTCCAGGGGATCTTCTAGACCCAGAGATTGAATCCAGGTCTCCTGTACTGCAGGCAGATTCTTTACCATCTGGTCCACCTGGGAAGCCGTATAGTTTACGGAGTCGCAAAGAGTTGGACACAACTGAGCAACTAAGCCCACACACTCACAGTCTAGACTACTTCCATAACACACTCTGCTGCTTTGAAAAATTTGAAAGTGAAAGTGGCTCAGTCGACCCCATGGACTATACAGTCCATGGCATTCTCTAGGCCAGAATGCTGGGGTGGGTAGTCTTTCCCTTCTCCAGGGGATCTTCCCAACTCAGGGATCAAACCCAGGTCTCCTGCATTGCAGGTGGATTCTTTACCAGCTGAGCCACAAAGGAAGCCCAAGAATACTGGAGTGGGTAGCCTATCCTTTCTCCAGCAGATCTTCCCGACCCAGGAATTGAACTGGGATCTCCTACATTGCAGGTGGATTCTTTACCAACTGAGCTATCAGGGAAGCCTTGAAAAGGTTATCTTATGACAAAGTAAAGTTAAGGTCGCTCAGTCATGTCTGACTCTTTGCAACTTCATGGACTATACAGTCCATGGCAATCTTCCAGGCCAGAATACTGGAGTGGGTAGCCATTCCCTTCTCCAGGGGATTTTCCAGACCCTGGGATCAAACCTAGGTCTCCCAGATTGCAAGTGGATTCTTTACTAGCTGAGCCACTAAGGAAGCCCAAACTCCTGATGAGAAGTTTGCCCCAAATTCTTATTAAAAATAGACAGGTCATAAAGTAACAAGGTTAACAATAATAATCCCCCATCTTTATATTTTGTAGACTATAAACACTTCCAGTCTTTCCCATATGTGCAAAGAGGCTCCTTGGGTACTGGAGTAGCCTCCATGATTGAAGGGACTCTGGGTCTAGTCTTCGTTCATCCAACTCTGCCTGGCTTTGGCCTTGAAACTCCCAGACCCCAGATATCTGAGAGTCTTCTGGGGTGCACATAAGGATGAATTCTTGCCCCGTTCCAGGTTCTTGGCAAGAGAGAAGAATAGCATGTGGCTCAGATGCTGATGTAGGCTTATAGGAGGATATTCAAACTCCTGGAAGAAGGGGAAAGGGCACCAGAGCACTAAATTTAACAAGAAACAAAAGAAACTTATCAAAAGGAAAACATCTGAAAAGTGTCAGCAGAGGCTGTGGTGCCTAAAATTACTGCTAGACTATCTGCAATAATAAACTACTATTTCAGGAAAACCTGCTGAATGGCTGGCATATTAGAGTCGCACAGTTTCTGGTATTAAAGGCAGTTCAGATACTTTTCCCTATTTCATCTTGAAAGTTGGAGGAAGGCATGCTTCTGAGGAGTTTACCATCTAAGTTCCAGATTCTTTGTTATATATTCATTTTGCTTTTCCCTATATTCCATCAGCTGTATTTCTATGTACTCACAACAGTGGAGCCATTGAGAGTATGGGGCAAATTCCCATGTGCTGAATTGTGAGAGTGTAATATCTCCAGCCTGAGGGTGTTACAGAGCTCCAATTTTGATTGGTTTCTAATGTACATTGGTTTGGATTCTAGACATTTTTCTTAACTGATTACAGAATGTCTAACCTCCCCACCTCTCCAGATCCCATTTGGCAGTCAAGGCAAATTTTCCAGAGAAGTTTGTGCATAGTTATGTAATCATCTATGCCTGATGCATGGATTACTTAGCAATTTGGCTTTCTCCCATCTATCTCCCCTGTATTTCTTCAGGTGCACGTTGGAGAGAACTTTCCATTACCCATTTTCTATTTTTACATCTTGGCTTTCATCTCCTCTAGCTACTCTATCTGATTAGGAGCAGAGGCCAGGCTGGCGCAGCAAGCTGACGCAACGCGTAGAGCCTCTGCTCATCAGGAAATGAGTGAATTCCTTTCCATAACTGTCAGACAGGGAAAGGGCAGGGTCATGCTCAGCAGGTCCTAGCTGGTTCCTCCCCTGCCGGCCACCCCTTCCTTGCAGATGAAAAGGCCTGTTCTCTCTCTTTCTTATCTGCCACATCTACGTTTCCTTCAAAGGTACTTCTGCTACTCCAGTCCTTTCTGGTTTATTTTTCTGGTTTCTCTGACATGTTTTACTAGGTTCCCCTCTCAATGAAACCTACATTGATCACATTGAAGATTGTCTGAGTTATAATGCATTCAGTTGCTGATGTCAGAAAACCCAGTTCAAACTGAATGAAGCCCAAAAGAATTACTGGCTCATAGAACTGGAAGTGCATCTAGAAGTATGTGGGTATCAGGATTGGCTTGATCCAGGGACACAACTGTATCACCAAGGACCTGGTGTCATTTATTTTCTCTTACATGCAATATTATCAGCTTCATATCAAGGCTGCTGAGCTGTGGTGGTCCCAGTATGGGTGCTGATAACTCCTAGTTCTACATACTTCCATTTCCCAAAGAGTAAATCTATTTACTACAATGCTCCAGCAAACCCTCCCTGCTGTCTTGCTGGCCCAAACATGTATCTGGGGCCAGGTGGTAGGAACAGTCTGATTTTCTTACGTCCTGAGAATATGTTCTATCCTTAGAGTCAAAATTGGAGTCAACATCTCCAAAGCTCGTGGGGTGCTCTCTATGAAAAAAATTGAGTAAGAGGGATTGGATATTGGAGAGGCAAGTGTTTCATCAGTCAAGAGCAACCCTCTACCTCCCCTGCCTGGTAAGCTCAAAACTCTCCATTTCCAGGCTTAATTTCAGCTTTGTCTAGATATATAAGATTTGTCTATATATCTTTGTATATATCTGTATATATGTCTTTATATCTTTATATATTTGTTTGGATCTACTTAAAGTGATTGTTTTCTGTGGTCATGTACTGATGCTCATACTAGTATCTGCTTCCTGGTGACCCGCTTGTCTTCTCTGCTTATCTTAATTTCCTTGACTTTTCTGCAATAGGATTCTGATTACCTACTATCTGGATCTCCTGAAGGTCTTGAGGACAGAGTTTAAAATGGAGGATTCAGTCTCTGATTTATTTTTTTTATTTTTTTCGGTCTCTGATTTAAAGAGACAAGATTTTTTACAATCCACACTTTTCTAGGAATGGTTAGAAGTTGACAATGCATTCCAAGTGACAGTGGGCTGAGACATGCTGGGGCCAGCTCCTACTCTCTTCAACGTTAATTATTAAATTTGTGGGAACTTTGTAAACACATTGTTAAACCCAGTCATTACAAATTAAAATTACAGTTTAAATATATTTACAATAAATGTTTAAAGTTAAGTGTTAGCCGCTCAGTCATGCCCGACTCTTTGCAATCCCATGGACTGTACCCACCAGGCTCCTCTGTCCATGGTATTCTCCAGGTGAGAATGTGGGAGTGGGTTGCCATTCCCTTCTCCAGGGGATCTTCCTGACCCAGGAATCAAACCCAGGTCTCCAGCACTGCAGGCAGGTTCTTTACTGTCTGAGCCACCAGGGAAGACAATGAACACTCTAAACTCATCATTTTCTAATTGTTTTTCTATATTTTGCCGTTTTATAGGCTCTTGAAGCTATTTCCAACTATTGTGCATAAAAATATTGTATATACTATACTATCCATATACATACAGTGTATATATACATCATAGTGCACAATAGAATAGTGTACTATTTGCAGCTCTCCCCAACACTGCATTCAGTGAAGGAATGTTGAAAACTTAAAACTGGCCAAGTGAGAGTATTTATACTGGACAAATTGGCAGACATCATAAATCAGGGATTTTTTTAGTTACTAAACATTTACCAGCACAATGGATCGATTTCCAAATGTAAACCAAGAATGATATCTTTATCTATGTTGCTAGCTTGATAAGAGGTTATAAGTCACCCAAAGGATTGAGCTCAGGGTAAACCAGTTTGAGGCTCTTGGCTATGACTGTTTTTTCCCTGCCTTGTTAATAACATATATTTAATATCATATGATCTCTAAGGACTGACTCAAGGTGATCATTAGGAACATGAAATAACAGTACATGGTAAGATTGGCAAAGTTACAGGAAGAGATAAAGCTCTGTGCAGTGTGGATAGAATGATGCTCCTACCTGACTCCGTGTGGTAAGTGAGCCCACACTCTGGTCTGGCCCCACAGTAACTTCCTCAGGGGTTTCTTCGTCAGCCTCCACCTCTCTTCTTTACCTCCTTTTCTTTCTACTTCCTGCACTTGCTAGAAGTGGCCATCGCCTTGGTCTTCAAAGGTCACTGCCGTACCATATTGGCTGGAACATTTGTCTCTTACCTTACCTTTCTGAAAGCCAACGACTGCCTCTCTGTCACCACGGAGGCTGTTGCTTTATCCCACGCCACCGCGGTTGATCTCTGTCCCTTCTGACAATGTGCCTGCTGTTCATCTCTGAAACTTCCTTTTCTCTGCTTCATTTTCTCTTGCCTTTCCTGTCCCCTGTTGGGCACAAAATGAAAACAATTTCAAGACATTAATTGACAGTCTGATTCTGCTTGGTAATTCATTCATTTGAAACCTTCTTATTAACCCCCTACTGAAGGCAGAGTGCATGTATTTGCTACACACCCATATGGAAAAAGTACTTTGTGCAAGGTCCTAGGAAAAAGTTACAGTATAAAGATGTAGAAGATTTAGAAGAAATAGAAAAGAGGTCAAATCTCACAAGGTGGTAGGAAGGAGAAGGCAGAAAAGGTCAAGAATACCTCCCCCTTTACGTGTGGTTTCAGAAATTTTCTGGTTGCTTGGCAATGTTGATGGACAGGTAGCTGGAATTTTAGCTCATATAATGCCCTATGTGTTCCTAATTATTTCTTGAATGTCTTATCTCTGTAACTGCATTGTATTGTAATTTCATTATGGGCAGAGGTATTTTATCCACCCAATCCTGTCTGACTCCTAATGAACACACATGTACTTAAAGGTTGTGTGTGGATAAAAATGTGTGTGACAAATTTCTATTGCAGAAAAGCATGAATAATTAATCTACATATTCTGATTTGATTTGAAGCTTGTATAGCCTCTGTTGAGGAAAAACCTATAGGTTTAAAAAGTCATTGACATTCAGAAGTAAAATATATCTTAAGAGTTATTTGTTCTAAAGATTCCCAAGTCTGACCATATATCAGAATCGAGTGAGGATGGATTAGGGCAGGGTAACTTTAGAAAGTGGTTTTCTGACCTTCACTACAGACCAACTCAATGAGAGTCTGTTTGTTTTGTGACAGTTTCTGTTGAGCTGCCAGGTTTGGGACCCACAAATGAATTTTGACATCTGAAAACCCCTATTTCTTCTCCTTGAGAGTATAGTAGTAACACCTTTGCAAACATGAAGATTATCACTGGATGTCCCCAAGCCTCCAGCATTCAGGAGCCATCTTTTCTCTCCATGGCCAAGTGAAATAACTTGCACTCTCCCTCACATCTCTGAGAGTACCTGTGGGCACACTTATGCTTGCCCAAGTCTTTCCATACTGGGGCCTTTTGCTCCAAGCTCTCCAGACTTCAGCTGTCTTTGACTTTCTGTGGTGTCCTTTTTTCTCCCTGCTCTGCTCAACAATGCTAACAAAAAACTGTTGGGATCGATGTTTATTAAAGTACGCACTGAGAATCATTCTCTGGCAGACACCGCACTGAGAAGAGAATGTAATCTCCCCACAGTCAGAAATGATAAAACAAACATGCAAATATGATCCCTACCTTCATGAAATATACAGTGAATTGGATGAGACATATCCAGGCAGCGCTAGTGGTACAGAGCCTGCCCACCAGTGCAGCAGATGCAAGAGATGCAGGTTTGATTCCTGTGTTGGGAAGATCCCCAGAGTAGGAAATGGCAACCCACTCCAATGTGCTTGCCTGAAAAATTCCATGAGCAGAGGAGCCTGGCGGGCTACTGTCCATGGCGTCACAAAGAGTCAGAGGAGACAGCACAGTCATAAAAATATTGGGTTAGCTAAAAAGTTCCGTTGAGTTTTCCAAAAAACCCCAAATGAACCTTTTGGCTGCCCAATATGTGTAAAATCTCTATCTAAAGCAGATAGAGAAGGACTGTTCTGAAATATTATGAAGGAGAAATATAGACAGCAGTAAGAATAACTAGGAAGACTTGATCTATTTGGATACTTAAAAGATGGCTTTCCTAAAGGAGTGGTAATTAAGCTGAATATTATTTAAGATTATAGCGTGGGTCAAGGCCCTATGGCAGGGATGATGGATACTAAAAAGAGACTTGTAGATTGTATCTCAGAGAGAAAGTAAGGATGTGGCATACAATGACACTGCGGAGAGAGACACTGCAAAGGAGCACGAGGATCCAGGAGAGCCTCCAGAAACCGAGACAGGGCTGCTACATAGGAGCCAAGGGGAGATAGAATTCAAAAACAAAGAGCTGATCATATATATCAGGGGCCTATGAGTCAAACCAAATGAGGTCTCACAAATCCCTAACGTGTATAGGGGCGTGTGCTCATGACAACCTACACATCTAGAGCTGTTTTGATGCTGTGGAAGGATAAAAGTCAGACTGAAGTAGGTTATGGGGTGAATGGGTAGGGGAACTTTTAAAGAGAACGAAAAGATCATACTCTTTAGATGCTTAACTGTGAAGGAGAGGAGAAAGGAATAGTTGAAGGATTTTTTTTTTAATTGTGATAAAATATAGATAACGTAAAATGTACCCTTTTACCACGTTTGAGTTCTGCAACATTAAGTATATTCACATGTGCCACTATGAGCCTCATCTACCTCTGGGAACTCTGTTATCGTCTCCGACTGGAACGCCATACCCATTCCATAATAACTACGCCCTCTCCCCTTCGCCCAAGCCCTTGGCAACCGCCACCTTGTTTTCTGTCTCTGCGAATCCGACTGCTTGAAGTACCTCAGGCTTTGTGCTTTGGCATCCGACTTTCTGCACTTGGCGTAATGTCTTCCAGTGTCATCCACGCTGTAGTAGGTGTCAGAATTTCCGCCCTTGGTACGGCTGACTCCTGTCTCACTGTATGCATACGGCACATTTTGTCTATTCATTTACCCATTAGTAGGCACACGGGGTGCTTCCACATCTTGCATGCTTCGTCGCTCAGTCGTGCCCAGTCTTTGTGGCCTCACGGACTGTAGCCGACTAGGCTCCTCTGTCCATGGGGGTTCTCCAGGCGAGAGTACTGGAGCGCGTTGCCATGCCCTCCCTCAGGGGATCTTCCCGACCCAGGAATAGAACCCAGGTCTCCCACACTGCTGGAGGACCCTCGACCATCTGAGCCGCCAGGGAAGCCCTTCCGCCTTTTAGCTATTGGGAAGGACGCTGCGATGAACGTGGATGTGTGCACAAATATCTGTGTGAGTCCCGGATCTCAGTTCTTTTGCGTATGTATTCAGAAGAGGGACTGCAACACGATGGTGGTTCTGGGTTTAGACTTTCAAGGACCCAGCATGCTGCAGCGCACAGCAGCTGCACTGGTCCACATTCCCATCAGCAGTGCGCAAGCATGCCAACGTTTCTGCATCCTCACCATTACTCGTTCACTTGGTGTGAGATGATATCTCATTGTGGGTTTGTTTTGTTTTTTTTTTTTTAACAAACATTGTTTTTTAACATCTTATTTATTTTATTTATTCACTTATTTGTGGCTGTGCCAAGTCTTTTTTTTTAAAATATATTTATTTATTTTCTTCTTTACATTATCGTGTTGGTTTTGCCTTACACTGACACGAATCCACCGTGGGTATACATGTGTTCCCCTTCCAGAACCCCCCTCCCACCTCCCTCCCGATTCCATCCTTCTGGGTCATCCCGGTGCACCAGCCCTGAGCACCCTGTATCATGCATCAATCCTGGGCTGGCGATTGATTTCACTTACGATAATTACATGTTTCAATGCCGTTCTCCCATATCATCCCACCCTTGCCCTCTCCCATAGAGTCCAAAGACTGATTGGGCCGAGTCTTCACTGCTGCGCGTGGGCTTCCTCTGTGGCGAGCAGCGGTGTGGCTGTGCGGCGGTAGTTTGCTGCCGTGCGGGGGCTTCTCATCGCAGTGGTTTATTCTGTTGCAGAGTGCAGGCTCCAGGGTGTGCGGGCTCAGTAGTTGCGGTACACTGGCTTGGTTGCTCCATGACATGTGGGAATCTTCCTGGGCCGGGGATAGAACCCATGTCCTCTGCATGGTCAGGGTTCTTAACCACTGACCCACAAGGGAAGTCCCCTCATTTGGTTCTGATTTTCATTTTCCTGATGATTAGTAACCTTGAGCAACTCTCCTGTACTTACTGAACATTTGTATATCTTGTTTGGCAAAATACCTATTCAAATTCTTTGCCTATTTTTAAAACCAGGCTGTTTCCCCACTGTTGAGTTTTAGGAGTTCTTTATACAGTTGGATTATGAATCTCTTATCATATATATCATTTGCAAATATCTTCTCCCATCCCATAAGTTCCTTTCTCATCTGTTGCTTGCTTCCTTTGATATGAAAATGTTTTTGAGTTTGATGTAGTCCCACTTCTTTATTTTTCTTTTGTTGCCTTTGCTTTCAGTGTTATAGCCAAGAAATCATTACTAATCCAATGCTATTAAAGTTTTCCTATGTGTTTTATTCTAAGAGTTTTCTAGTTTTAACTCTTAAATTTAAGACTTTGATCATTTTGAATTAATTTTTACATGCCTAGTCCCAAAAGGCAGAAATCTCTTCAGTTCAGTTTACTATAATACAATTTATGTTTCTCATCATACCTACCTTATAGAGTTGCTATAGTGATAAGACAAATATCTAAAATGATATCCATCACATATCACTTCTGATTTTTAATGACATAATAAAATTATTTTACCACATTATCCTTTCATAAATTACCCTAAAACAACAAGAAAAAAATGGTAACAACAAACAGAAACTCCATTTTTAAATAAAACTAAGACACAGCTATCCTGAACCACACTATATAAAAGCATAAAGCAGATAGAAAAGCAATGATGCAGCATTTGATTCACTTTCATCATCTGTGTTCAGGTAAGTCATGACCTGACTATTCTTTTCTAAGCTATGGATCTGTATTTTATTTACATCAGCAAAACTGAAGGGCCCATTCAATTGATTTTTTCCAAAACAAGAGTGGGTCTGTCCAGATGTAAAGCTAAACTTTGATCTCATAAGGGCTAGAAAAATCTCTTGCTTATCTAGGATTATTCTCAAAATGCATAGATCTCTTTTCCCCTAAATACACTGGATAATACCCGTGGAAAGAATAATTCACAGGTTAAAACTCATTCTTTGGTTTATCTCTTCCTATGGGAATGGAGGGATTCCTGTCACCAAATAAGGCATCCAGAGACCTTCAAGTAGTTCTTGTTTACCTTTTCAGTTTAAGTAAAGCAGAATTCAAAGAAAGCATGGCTTTGAAAGCCCCCAAATTCTGCCTTACTTTTTCCTTATTGGTGCCAGTTGTCCTTGCATTGAGCCCAGGCATATAGTTTCTTGGGGCTTCCCACTGCCTACACCACAGTGGCAGAAGGGCCAAGCTGGCTTAGTCTATAGCAGCAGTCGCCAGGTTTTTGACACGAGGGACCAGTTTCACACAAGACAATTTTTCCATGGATCAGGATGTGGTGGGAGGATGGTTTCAGGACAATTCAAGTGCATTACATTTATTGTTCACTTTATTTCTATTGTGATTACATCAGCTCCCCCTCAGATCACTAGGCATCAGATCCCAGAGGTTAGGGACCCCTGCTCCATAGGACATTTGAGAATTATCTTTACTAGAGGAGTTTAACTGGTCTTCCCCTGGGTGGTACGAGTCAGAGCAAGACCTACCTACTCCCACATGTTGATGCAGAAAGATAAATGACAAGTGGTTTCTGCCTTCATGCTCCCACCCAGGACTTTCCATAAGAAAGATAAACAGTTGACTAGACACTCAGAACAGGGAAAGCCAAAGTTGGCTCTTCTTTTTTCTGTTCCCATATTAACTGTAATGAAAGAAGTTGATGTTGAGAAATAGTTTTCCCTCACAGAATTCCCTCCTGTGCAATAAACATGAAGGTGAAATCCTTTCTGATCTGTACCAAGTCTCTCTGACTACCTCGGAGGGAGTCCCACATGGGAACACTGTAGAACATTAGATAGCTGGCTATGTTGTGGTTTGCAGATATGTGACGCATATCCAGAAGAAAGAAAGTGTAGCGTTTGCACCCTGGGGGTGAACTGGCCTAATTATTCTATACAGACCTTCCGTCATGAGGAAACAGTTTAGTCCCCTCTCAGCCCTGCTTAACCCTGCTGGTGGCTCAGCAGTAAAGAATCCACCTGCCAAGCAGGAGATACAGGTTCAATCCTGGGTTAGGAAGGTCCCCTGGAGAAGGAAATGGCAACCCACTCCAGTATTCTTGCCTGGAGAATCCCATGGAGAGAGGAGCCTGGTGGGCTACATCCATGGCGTCACAAAGAATCGGACACGACTGAAGAAACTTAGCACTCAGCACAGCCCAGTTCATGGTTAATGGAACAACTAAGTAAAAAGGATTTTGCAGCAAAGAGGCCAAACAAATTGGATTAGGGTATAAACTTCAACGACCACTTGGACTAATTAATGGATAAGGCTGATTAAGGAACATTTTTAAAGAAATATAACCTGACTTTCAAACATGGATAATTACCATCAATAGTTGTTGGAAGTAGGCAGAGGTAGTCCCAGGTTACTGGGGGGAGCAGGAAAGATTGTTTGTCAATCTGTACCTTGTTTGCAAAAGCCGTTGCTGAAGTGCTTGCACTGCTTTGCATCTTTGCAAAGATATGCTCCTCTCTCCAAAAGCAATGATACCATCATGGGCTCTCTTCCTGGTACCTGGAAACAACCAGCTTCTTCATTATACTCACTCATTCATTCGCTCATCCAATTGACAAATATTTTTTGAGAACTTTCTATGCATCAGGGCACTGATCTTGGCCATGAGGACTCAGTGCTGAATAAAAAACAAGAACAAAAAGAAAACCCTGTCTCTCACGGAGCTTTGGATGAACAGAGAATAAACAACTAAATAATTAAAATGTCGCTGTGCTAAGAAGATTCCCTGGAGAAGGGAACGGCTATGCACTCCAGTGTTCTGGCCTGGAAAATTCCATGGACTGTATGGTCCATGGGGTCACAAAGAGTCACACATGACTGAGTGACTTTCAAATAGTCTATTAGATGTGTTGAGTGACTGAGTGAGAGATGAGAAAGGAATTGAGTGAGAAGGTAAAGAGAAGGTAAAAAGAAGGTGTGTGCATACTCAGCTCTGTCCGACTCTTTGCAACTCCATGGACTGTAGCCAATCAGGCTCCTCCGTCCATGGGAACCTCCAGGCAAGAATACCAGAGTGGGCTGCCATTTCCTCTTCCAGGTGTCTTCCTGACCCAGGGATCGAAACTGCATCTCCTGTGTCTCCTGCATTAGCAGGCGAATTCTTTATCACTAAGCCACCTGGGAAGCCCAAAAGAGAGGGCAGGATTGGAGCTTTCAGTAAGGTGGCTGGAATAGGCCTCTTTGAAAAGGTGAGGTCTAAAGATGGTCTGGAAGCAAGCCATGTATACTTCTAGATGATGATTTCAGGCAGAAGGAAGAGCCAGTGCAATTGTCCTGAGACAAATGTGGCTGGAAAACCGGGGTGGATGGAGTAATGGAGAAGGTAGGAGGAACGGGAGAGGAAATTGGTAGGGAGTGGGGGGTATAGGAGTTCAGAGAGGGTTGCACAGATGATTAGAAAGACTCTATTGGTGTCTTGGATCATCAGGAAGAAGTGGAACTTTTGAACCTTTGTAAATTGAAAGTTATATTTGGTCAAAATCTCTGGCCATAGGGATGTTAAGCATGCCTAATGATCCTTATGGCCAGAGATGGATAGGTAACTCTTTAAATAATAACCATCTAAACAGATGGTAAGAATTGCCCTGAATATTTAAATGTCTAGCTCTCACTGTCAGATAAAATTACTAGTCAAAAGTTACCAAAGTTAACTGAAAATGCAACGGTTTTCCAAGACTTAAGTATCCTTTAACTCAGAATATTTCAGGTTAGTTTAAAATTTTTTTAAAGAATCAGAACAGTAGTATTAATACTGTTATGTAGGATTTTGTGCCTAATCTGAATTTTATATGTTTTAGGAAATCTGGAATCTTAGATTGACAGTCTTATAATTTCAGTTTCAAATATGTAATTGAATAATTGATTCTGGTGAATATTACTAAAGTTATATACATTATATTAAAAACTCAAATTTCATCATAGACATAAAGTTAGTTTGATATATATGAATTGAGTATTTTGAAGGGTTTGCCAATCAGACATTTTTTAATTAAAAGAAAAATTGTTGTTCAGTTGCTAGGTTGTATCCGATTTTTTGTGATCCCATGAGCTGCAGCATGCCAGGCATCCCTGTCCTTCACTATCTCCCGGAAGTTGCTCAGACTCACATCCATTGGGGCTTTCCTGATGGCTCAGATGGTAAAGCGTCTGCCTGCATTGAGGGAGACCCAGGTTCAATCCCTGGGTTGGGAAGATCCCCTGGAGAAGGAAATGGCAACCCACTCCAGGACTCTTGCCTGGAAAATTCCATGGATGGAGGAGCCTGGTAGGCTACAATGCATGGGGTCACAAAGAGTCAGACACAACTGAGTGACTTCACCCTCAGACTTCACTCACTCACATCCATTGAGTCAATGATGATATCTAACCATCTCTTCCTCTGCCACCTCGTCTCTTGCCCTCAGTCTTTCCCAGCATCAGGGTCTTTTCCAATGAGTCAGCTGTTCACATTGGGTGGCCAAAGTATTGGAGCTTCAGCTTCAACATCAGTCCTTCCAATGAATATTCAGGGTTGATTTTTTTATTTAGAATTGACTAATTTGATCTCCTTGCAGTCCAAGGGACTCTCAAGAGTCTTCTCCAGTACCACAATTTGAAAGCATCAATTCCTTGGTGCTCAGCCTCCTTTATGGTCCAGTGCTCACATACGTACATGACTACTGGAAAAACCATAGCTTTGACTCTATGGGACTTTGTTGGCTAAGTGATATCTCTGCTTTTTAATACACTGTCTAGCTTTGTGATAGCTTTTCTTCCAAAGAGCAAGCGTCTTTTAATTTCATGGCTGCAGTCATCATCTGCAGTGATTTTGGAGTTGAAGAAACTAAAATCTGTCACTGTTTCCACTTTTTCCCCATTTATTTGCCATGAAGTGATTGGACCAGAAACCACGATCTTAGTTTTTTTGAATATTGAGATTTAAGCCAGTTTTTTTTCACTCTCCTCTTTCATTTTCATCAAGAGGCTTTTTAGTTCCTCTTCACTTTCTGCAAATAGAGTGATATTGTCTGCATATGTGAGGCTGTTGATATTTCTCCTGGCAATCTTGATTCCAGCTCGTGATTCATCCAGCCTGGCATTTCACATGATGTACTCTGTATATAAGGTAAATAAACAGAATGACAGTATACAGTCTTGACATACTCCTTTCCCAATTTTGAACCAATCCATTGTTCTATGTCCAGTTCTAACCATTGCTTCTTGATCTGCATACAGATTTCTCAGGAAACAAGTAAGGTGGTAAGGTATTCCCACCTCTTCAAGAATATTCTATAGTTTTTAATGATCCACACAGTCAAAGGCTTTGGCATAGTCAATAAAGCAGGTGTAGCTGTTTTTATGGAACTCTCTTTCTTTTTCGATGACCCAACAGATGTTGGCAATTTGATCTCTGGTTCATCTGCCTTTTTTAAATCCAGCTTGAACATCTGGATTTTCATGGTTCATGTACTGATAAAGCTTAACGTGGAGAATTTTGAGCATTACTTTGCTAACGTGTGAGATGACTGCAATTGTGCAGTAGTTTGAACATTCTTTGGAGAAGGGAATGGCAATCCACTCCAGTATTCTTGCCTGGGGAATTTAATGAACAAAGGAGCCTGGCAGGCTACAGTGCATAGAGTCGCAACTAACGATTGAGCAACTAACACTTGGAACATTCTTTGAACTAACGCTTTGAGCATTCTTTGGCATTGCCCTTTTTTGGGACTGGAATGAAAATTGACCTTTTCCAGTCCTGTGGCCATTGCTGAGTTTTCAAAATTTGCTGGCATATTGAGTGCAGCACTTTCACAGCATCATCTTTTAGGATTTGAAATAGCTCAGCTGGAATTCCATCACCTCCACCAGCTTTGTTCATGGTGATGCTTCCTAAAGCTCACTTCACTTTGCACTCCAGGATGTCTGGCTCTAGGTGAGTGATCACACCGTCATGGTTATTTGGGTCATGAAGACCTTTTTTGTATAGTTCATCTGTGTATTCTTATCACCTCTTTTTAATATCTCCTGCTTCTGTTAGTTCCTTACTGTTTCTGTCTTTTATTGTACCCATCTTTGCATGAAATGTTCCCTTGGTATCTCCAACTTTCTTCAAGAGATCTCTAGTCTTTATTTCAAATATATTAAATATGTAGCTAATGTTTACAATATTTGAAAGTGTTTAGGTTACCAAGGTTATAAGTGGGAACCAATCAGCATCATTCCAGTCTCCTTGACAAATGGTTGTAAATATTTGCTTGGTTTATAAATAGAGTAATAAACTGAACATAAAAACTTAGGGAAGAATTAGTTTTCAGCATCTGTAACCTTAATAAAAGGATATTAAAGAAATGTCCTGAATAATCTTTTCTGTACTGAGAAGCATCCTTAACTGTACCAGAATATTCTTATTTGTCAGCAGTTGTTTACCATGTGGTTTCTAGAACTCAATTTATTGTCTCTTTTTACTGCTCATTTTCTCACCCCCATCTTCATTTGCACCAAGCATTTTAATGAAATTGCTACTTAGAAGGGAAAAAGACTTCTTGTGGGATTATGACAAAATTCTGGGCTGTGCCTTGGAGGGGGTGTATAGCAGGATGCAGATTTTTTCCCTGTCATTTGATGGCTTTCTTTTGCTAGTAATTGTTCTGGAATACTGGAAGGTAGCCCAGGCAGAATTAATTTACAAGATTATATGTTGCACACATCTTTTCTGGAACCATGACTTTTCCATTATGCACCTTATTTCCTAAAATTTATCATTTCATAGCAAGAAATGCAGCTCGTGTGACAAAGAACAGTGTGCTCCAGCTTATATCAGGCTAATGAGATATCCACTAAAGGGTAATGTTTATTCACCTGGATTAATTGAATAACTATGTAGTTCTATGGTAGGGAGGGAAGGGGTTCTTAAATAGTCTTGAGAATTATATTACAGTCTACACCTTGAATTTCTGTTTTTGGTGCATTTTAAAGTAAAGCTGCTATGTGTGATAAATCACTTATTCTGAATTACTCAGCCATAAAAGGAATGAATTTGAGTCAGTTCTAGTGAGGTGAGTGAAACTAGAGCCTGTTTATACAGAGTTAAGTAAGTCATAAGAGAAAAATATATACTGTATGTTAACACATGTATATGGAATCTTGAAAAACAGTACTGATGAACCTATTTGCAAGGCAGGAATGGAGACTCAGACAGAGAGAGCAGACTTGTGGGCACAACGAGGGCAGGAGAGGGAGCAGCAATGAAATATATACAGAACCGACTATAAAATAAGTAACTAACGGGAAGTTGCTGCATGACACAGGGAGCTCAACCTGGTACTCTGTGACAGCCTAGAGGGGTGGGAGAGCGTGGGAGGGCAGTTCAGGAGGAAGGGAAGTGTGTATAACTCTGGCTGATTCAGGTCGATGTATGGTAGAAGCGGGCACAACGTTGCAAAGCAATTAACTTCCAATTTAAAATAAATAAATAAATAAAAATCACTTATTCTGTGTCCTTCCATAGCCACGATGAGGTAAAATTTCAGAGCTTTTAGGACCTGACTTTCAGAACAGGAACAAGGCTCCTGGAGGTTTTTGTTTGTTTATGCATGTTTGTTTATTTCCAAATATATTAAGTGAGAGAATGGTGACAATCTAAAAAGATGAGCTTAAATACTACTTGAAGATTTATAAATTTAAGTCATATTCACCTTCTTATATTTTGCTGTAGCTCTTTCTGAGTTTTGATGTGATAGATTTTGTGGCTTTTTGTCTTTTTGTTTTTCTTAATAAAAACACTGTTTGGTTTTTTTTTTTACTAATACTTGTGGAGGAAGTGGCAGCAAATGGAAAAGGATACCTTAATGCATGCCAGTGAAATAGAACTCAAGGGAACTATGTGTACAGTAATTATTGAATACTGTCAAGTACTTGGGAGAGGTTTTTTTTTTTTTGAAGAAAAAATGATGTAACAACTTTCTTTTTTAACTTTGGGCTTTCATGCGTTTTGATCTAGGTTTTTTCAGGAGAGATTTTCTTCACAAAGTTCTCCTAACTGTGTCCCTGACCCTGGCCTCCTTTCCCAGCTCAGCAGTTTTTCTCTGTTTTATATTTCCATGGAAATTTGTATCATTCAGAACTGAAATATTCACATATGTTTCCTGCTTCTCCATTTTATCAGAGGATCCCTGAAGTCAAGATTTATTTAAACATTTAACAGGATGAAAATTATCACCAAGGAGAGAAAATAATCGAGGGTCCCAATGGCAAGGATGGGAAGCTAACAATGAGAGAAGGTTCTCCTTTGGGCAAAGTGTGAGATCTTCTCAGAAGGTCCAAGTTGCCTGATTATTGCAAAGGGCCAAGAGTAATGCAGATTCTCCCAAATCATGTCTTCCAACAGTCAAGAACATTTGTGAGTAATGGAAGCAAAGATCAAAATTTTTATTGATTTACATGCAATACAATCCCAAGACTAGACCACCAAGGAGTCATATCTTTGTATGCCCCCTGGAGAGATTCTTGTTCCTGTTGTGGGCATTCTCAATGCCTCGTGTAATGCTTGGTTTATAGTAGGTGCTCAGTTCATACTATTGACTGAATGTTGAACTGAACAGCTTTTCCCTGCTTTGCATTCTCTGCTTTGCATTGGCTTGTTTTCATTCCTTGGAGCAGACGTTTTCAGATGTTCCTTGCCTTTGTATTTTATATATTCTGGCTTCATAATGAATATTAGGTGATAATCAACTGTTACTAACCAACTGAGAAATTTGTACAAATAATACTGAAATTGCTTAACAAGCAAATTTTTCAAGTGACATTTTTAAGAGGCATTTAATGTTTGCATCTGTGTTAGTAGTTCTGAGTTAGAAGTAATGCAAAAGCTGTAGTATTAGAAAAAATGATTGATAACTAGGTGGATTTTGGGATGTTTCATATTTACTCATAATCTAACATTGACTCCATGATTCTGCTTCCTATGCATTAGCAAATATTTTAGTGCTGGGAGGCAAGGGGGAAATTAGTGATGCAGGCAGGTTGATTACAGGTCCATATAGTCCATAGAGAATCTTTAGGCTATCCAACAATGCAGGGGGTTGTGCAGTTTCTGAAAGCATTTCTGGGGGCTTCCTTTAATTTGAGGCAAATAGGGTCATTTTTCCTCTTTAACCAGATGTGATGGTGTTAGCTACTCTATCTTAGCCAAAATAGTTTAAGGGGAGAAGCGGGTAATGATGGAGGCAATGAAAGTAGTACAGAAGGAAGTAATTATGGCAGGGGGTGAGGATTGCGGACAGGGTTAGATGGAGTTAGGGAAGAGACAGAATAAACATGACCCTCTAATCACACGAGCCCTCAGTTCTGCAATTATAAGATAGCTTCAACATGAATGGTCAACTCTTTTTTTACCCGTGATTGGTCTTCTGAAATGATCTCAAACCCTCCACCTTTGGGGACTGAGATTAGGCTGTTGAGATTAGGGTAAAGCCAGATTGGTTGAAGAGGATTTGTGTCAAAGGAACCTGATCTGGGAATTTTCTTTTGCTTTGTTAAGTTTGTCTCTTTTCCTTCTTTGGGTGTAGTTAGTGAAATACTGGCTTCAAGTTTTTGTAATAATATGAATTATTTACCTACTATCCTTGTTTTGACTTTTCTAATTTACAATCTCTTTAATACTTAAAGCTGAGTCTTGCAAAAAGACTTCTGACTTATTTTTTTCCTAGAAACTGCTGGCATATTGCATGTGGTAGTCCAACTTGAACTTGCAAATCATACCATAATAAAATTCTGTTGTAGGAGATGTTTGGTCTCATTATGTTCATTTTATGTTCATACCTAACTTTTCATAAACATGTATTTTGAAAAACATGATTTATGGCTTAAAAACTCAAAAAATCCCTACTATGAATGAAAAGAATTGCTTAAATAATATGCTACGTCTATTCACTTGTGTTGTTCAATAATGTGTTATTGTTCTCTGATATTTTAATAATTCAATTGAATTCAGTTCAGTTCAGTTGCTCAGTCGTGTCCAACTCTTTGTGACCCCAGGGACTGTAGCACACCAGGCTCCCCTGTCCATCACCAACCCCCAGAGATTGCTCAAACTCATGTCCAACAGTTGGTGATGCCATCCAACCATTTCACCCTTTGATGTCCTCTCCTCCTGCCTTCAGTCTTTCCCAGCATCAGGCTCTTTTTGAATAGGTCAGTTCTTCATATCAGGTGGCCAAAGTACTGGAGCTTCTGCTTCAGCATCAGTCCTTTCAATTAACACCCAGGACTGATTTCCTTTTGGATGGACTTTTTGGATCTCCTTGCAGTCCAAGGGACTCTCAAGAGTCTTCTCCAGCACCACAGTTCAAAGCATCAATTCTTCAGTGCTCAGTCTTGTTTATGGTCCAATTCTCACATCCATACATGACTACTGGAAAAACCATAGCCTTGACTAGATGGACCTTTATTGGCAAAGTCATTTCTCTGCTTTTTAATATACTGTCTAGGTTTGTCATAAATTTTCTTCTAAGGAGCAAGTGTCTTTTAATTTCATGGCTGCAGTCACTATCTACAGTGATTTTGAAGCCCAAGAAAATAGTCTGTCTCTGTTTCCATTATTTCCCCATCTATTTCCCATGAAGTGATGGGACCAGGTACCATGATCTTAGTTTTCTGAATGTTGAGTTTTAAGTCAACTTTTTCACTCTCCTCTTTCACTTTTGTCAAGAGGCTCTTTAGTTCTTCTTCCATAAGGGTGGTGTCATCTGCATATCTGAGGTTATTGATATTTCTCCAGGCAATCTTGATTCAGCTTGTGCTTCATCCAGCCCAGCGTTTCTCATGATGTACTCTGCATATAAGTTAAATAAGCAGGGTGACAATATACAGCCTTGATGTACTGCTTTCCCAATTTGGAACCAGTCTGTTGTTCCATGTCCAGTTCTAACTGTTGCTTCCTGACCTGCATACAGGTTTCTCAAGAGATAGGTCAGATGGTCTGGTATGCCCATCTCTTGAAGATTTTTCCACAGTTTATTGTGATCCATACAGTCAAAGGCTTTGGCATAGTCAAAAAAGCAGAAGTTTTTCTGGAACTCTCTTGCTTTTTCAGTGATCCAACGGCTGTTGGCAATTTAATCTCTAGTTCCTCTGCCTTTTCTAAATCCAACTTGAACATCTGGGCACTTCATGGTTCACGTACTGTTGAAGCCTGGCTTGGAGAATTTTGAGCATTATTTTGCTAGCGTGTGAGATGAGTGCAATTATGCAGTAGTTTGAACATTCTTTGACTTTGCCTTTCTTTGGGATTGGAATGAAAACTGACCTTTTCCAGTCCTGTAGCCACTGCTGAGCTTTCAAAATTTGCTGGCATATTGAGTGCATTACTTTCACAGCAGCATCTTTTAGGATTTGAATAGCTCAACTGGAATTCCATCATCTCTACTAGCTTTGTTCGCAGTAATGCTTCCTAATCTTGCTACCTCTTCTTAACATCTTCTGCTTCTGATAGGTTCATACCATTTCTGTCCTTTATTGTGCCCATCTTTGTGTGAAATGTTCCTTTGATATTTCCAATTATCTTGAAGAGATCTCTAGTCTTTCCCATTCTATTTTTTCCCTCTATTTGTTTGCATTGATCACTGAGGAAGGCTTTCCTATCTCTCCCTGTTGTTCTTTGTAAGCCTGCATTCAGATGGGTATATCTTTCCTTTTCTCTTTTGCCTTCTTTTCTTTTCTCAGCTGTTTGTAAGGCCTCCTTAGGCAATCATTTTGCCTTTTAGCTTTTCTTGTTCTAGGAGATGGTCTTGAACTCTGCCTCCAGTACAGTGGCATGAACCTCCATCCATAGTTCTTCAGGCACTCTGTCTGTTAGATCTAAACCCTTGAATCTGTTTGTCACTTCCACGTATAATTGTGAGGGATTTGATTTAGTTTATACCTGAATGGTCTAGTGGTTTTCTCTATGTTCTTCAATTTAAGTCTGAATTTATTTTTTCTGACTGTATAGAGGTTCTCCATCTTTGGCTGCAAAGAATATAATCAACATGATTTCGGTTTTGACCATCCAATGATAACTGCAGAAACAAAATTAACAAATTTTGCTTTATGGCTTAGATTATATTCTCAGTTCTTGGAGACTGCTTTCTTTTCAAAATGTTCATAATAAATTGTGTGTATAGGTTTTAAACAGCAGCACCTAGAAGAACTTTTCTTCCTAGATTTTTCTGGTGATGATTTGAATACACTGTAAAAAGGTCACTATAGATGGCTCAATAATTACATTGGTTGGGATGTTGTCAATTGCAAATGGTAAAAAGCAACTGGACCTTAACTGGCCTAGGGGACTTATTGATTCCCTTTCCTAAACAGACCAGAAATAAGGCTAGTTTTCACATATATTTGGGGCTTCAAATGACTTCAGTGTTCCATCTAAGTTGGCCACATTCTTCAATGAATTCATCTGTAATAATTGAACAATGGTTTTTGAAGATTTCAGGTGTGTATTCTAGCTCTTTCAACAGCTCTAGTAGAAAAGAGAATTTCCCAACAGTTAGGAACAAATGCCAGTTCTAATTCTCATTGGCCCTTGGCATGCATCTCTCTGCAACATCAAGAATGACAACATTCAAAAAAGGAACAGGTGAAATTTATTTTATTAATACAGTTGACCTTGAACAGCACAGGCTTGAACTGCTCATGTTTACTTATTCAGACAATCCCCCCAGTTTAGAACAGTACTACACTGTGTACAGTTGGTTGGATCCATGGCTGAGGATCCACGGATTTGGAGGGCTGACATGGAACAGGATCATCACTGGGTTTTGATATCCATGGCAGGTCCTGGAACCAGTGCGCTAGGATCCTCAGGGAAGACTGTATGTGGATTTTCTACTGTGCAGCAGGGGTAGGTGCCCCTAACCCCTGGGTTGTTCAAGGGTCAACCCCCATTGCAGGCAGATTCTTTACTAGCTGAGCACAAGGGAAGCCCATATATTTAACTAACACTTAAAAAATACACACTTTCAGCACATAATTGATATAAAACTTATAAATGAGGGTTTGTTTGTTTTTTTTCTTGTACCAAGTTTTCAAAGTCTGAAGAGTCTTTTCACATACGTATACACACGGGCTCAGTCGTGTCCATCTCTTTGCAACGCCAAGGACCGTAGCCACCAGGTTCCTCAATCCTTGAAATTCTCCAGGGAAGAATGCTGGAGTGGATTGCTATTTCCTCCTCCAGGGGATCTTCTCAACACAGGGATTGAACCTGCATCTCTTGCATCTCCTGCGCTGGCAGGCAGATTCATTTCCACTGTACCCTTAGAACCAGTCTCCATTTCGCCCAGCCAATCTTTAGATGGTCCATAGCCACATGTTGCCAACGACAATGTATTATCTGTAGTCTCAGATCATCCTAAAGAGAAAATATGCAGATATATTCATACATCATACATGCAGAAATATTCATACATCTCAGATGCAGAAATCTTTAGCAGGTCTTGCTTAGGAACAATGGTCATGAATTTTTCTGTTCTCAAAAGAAGTCACTAAATGTTGGGTTGATGTTCAGACCTCAGAGTTGGAGGGGGGTGAGTGGGGTGTGGGAGGAGAGCAGATATTCCATAGATCTTCTCTAATATCTCTCTGGACTTCAGTCATATCATTTTTTGCCCTATTTTATCTTGCTTTGTTTTGAGTTTTAAACCATTTCCTATCAAAACTGCTTATCTGTTTTCTTTTTTTAATGAGACAAACTGACCTGATTTCAACTAATTGTAAAAATTAACTTTATTTTTCTAATACTTATACTTTCATTTTCTACATGTCATTAAAGAAACTACTAAGGGAGAAGAAAAAGAACACATCTCTTCCTATTCTAGGATAATTTTTCTTTTTAATCCCAGGTAGGCTATATGGCACAGCACAGACTATATCAAATTATATGATTTGATACATTTATACCATTGTTCCTCAGTCAGGAAGTTGATTAGCCTTTTTAACAATTTGTTCATTTTCTCACACCCTTCCTTCAAGGTAAATATTTGCATTGTGGGTTTTACAAAATCAAACTGAAGTGTAGTTTTCACCATAATAATAAACTCTTGGACAGTAAATTGAGATAATACATCTAATACAAAAACTTAGTCAGGGCTTCCTTGGTGGCTCAGTGGTAAAGAATCTGCCTGCCAGTGCAGGAGACACGGGTTCGATCCCTGGTCTGGAAAGATCCCGCCTGCCATGGAGCAACTAAGCAGTGTGCCACAGCTACTGAGCCTGTGCTCTAGAGCCCTCGAGCTGTAGCAGCTGAAGCCTGTGTGCCCTTGGGCTCAGGCTCTGCAGCAAGAGAAGCCACTGCAAAGGGAAACTCATGCATCGCAGCTAGCCAGCAGCCCCCGCTCACTGCACCTGGCGAAAGGCCTGTACAGCAGCAAAGACCCAGACAGCCAAACGGAAAAAAGCCTCGTTGTTAAATAACTGTTTTCCTTTTAATTTCTAAATTTCAGTTTATACCAGAAAATAGCTTTTTAACAACAGCTAAGCAGCAGTTAACAATGGTTTTAAATAAATTAGCTTTACCACAATCATTTGCATTTTGGAATGGTGAAACAAGATTATTAATAATCCACCATCCTGATGTTGATATATGATGCCTGTGGGAGATTCCTGTCATTTGTAGCTGCCTATATTATTTTCATACCTGCATAACAGATTGCCACAAAGCCAGTAGCTTAAAACAGCACCCCTTTAGTAGCTCATAATTTTATGTGTTGGAAGTCCAGGCGGGTATAACTGGATTCTCTGCTCAGGGTCTCACAAGGCTGAAATGAAAGTGTCAGCTCAGGTTCCCATCTCATATGAGGCGTAGGGTCCTCATCCAAGTTACTGTGGTCATTGGCAGAATCCATTTCCTTACAGATATCACATTTGGGGACCCTGTGTCTTTTGGACCAGCAGAAGAACTCCCCTTGTACTTCAGACCACCTCTCAGAAAGGGCACATTTCCTTTTAAGGGTTCACCCAGTTAGGACAGACCCACCAAGGATAATCACTGTTTTGATGAACTCACAATCAACTATTTAGGATTTTTAATTACATCTGCAAATCCCTTTCACTGTATAAGTGATCATGGGTATAATGCCAGGATGTGGTAATCACATTATCCATCTTACAATTCTGTCTATCACACTTCCCAGAAGGCCTTGAACCCCCTTCTCTATTTGATAGTTCTCCACTTTGTGAGCGCCGTCTTCCTAAAGAAAGAAAGAAAAGAAAGTGAAGTCGCTCAGTCATGTCCGACTCTTTGCAACCCCGTGGACTGTAGCCTACCAGGCTCCTCTGTCCACGGGATTTTCCAGGCAAGAGTACTGGAGTGAGTTGCCATTGCCTTCTCCAGGGGATCTTCCCAACCCAGGGAATGAACCCGGGTCTCCCACATTGTAGGTAGACACTTTACCCTCTGAGCCACCAGGGAAGTCCATTGGCGGGTTGGTATAAACCCCTATCTTCCTAAGGCAGTTTACAAAAAACACATTCTCAGAGTCCCTTGTGGTTAAGCTGCAGACATGTGACCTTGGTATTAGGAGAGAGATGCCCTTAAATGAGACTTAACTGGGAAAATGAAGTATGGGAGGAAGCAAGATGGGGATGTCTCATTCACTTTGCTGATGTGAGTTCTATGGTGTGGTTCCAGTAATTCTTCCTAGAGGCTAGTCTTGAGCCTGTTTCTCCAGCCCACCCAACAATTCTCTGAGCTATCTAATAAATTTAAGATTTATTAGATAGAATCAGTTAGCTCTCAATAAATTCATTTTCTATAATACCTACACTAGCTGCAGTAGATTGTATTGCTTATAACTAATAGCCCCAGTTTATACAACCCCTAATATTCTTTTTGTATATCCTATGATTCTGGAGGAAATAATGTCTAATACAGTAAGATTCCATTAAGATATTTTTCCCTGCTGTAAAATAAGTCTTTGATTTAGTAGAGAAGTATTTCATGTCTATTATTTCTTTACTATTACCTTATTTACATTTTCTGGGACATGATTACTTTATTATAAGGCACCTCTAAGTTTTTATAAAACCAACGTGAAAATAATTATGCCTGAATTATATGCATGACTTAAATCTTACCTCAAAATCCCTTCATTTCATGTCACCTCCCTTCCCTCAATCACACCAATACCCTTAAGAGATACAAATAAATCATTATTACTCAGTTTTGTGCTATCTTCTCCAGGCATTAAACAATCATCCATCAAACTGACAAGAGTTTGCTTGGAAATGTTCCTCCCATTAAAGTACTTGCATTTGTTTAATGGTGACTGGCAACAAGTTAATTGTCCATGCAGGATTCTTGTATAAGCTTTTTTTTCACAGTTTTCAAAGCTCTACATACTCTGCATTTTTACTACACACAGTTTTTCTGTGGGGTTTATGGTGTATGATTAATCGCATTCTAAATTCCAAGAGAAAAGAAATGATAGCTACAGGTGTCTTATAAACAAGCTTGGATTAGGCAAAAATGTTGCATTTTCTTTCATATCCTTTAAGCCTGGTTAGAATTTACTGATTTTTTTATGTCTGCCATAATAATATTTTTAATCAGTGTCATATGCTTAAACTTCAGTTTTATGGAAAATGTCCTGACTTTAATGATAAATAATATCTCTATATACATACATGCATATAGAAGGATACATACAAAAGACACATTCCTTACTAGATATTCTGTACCTGAGATAATTTTAGCTTATTATTCAATTTTTATGTAAATTATTTGATAAATGATAGATATTTTGCAGATTAACCTCAACATAAGGTGGGAAATATGTTCCAATTATCATTATTTTTTGTTGTTCAGATGTAGAGCTCCTTCCTTTGTAGCACAAAGTTTCCACTTCTGTTCATACCTAGATTTGCATCCTGGTGCTTCTGTCAACTACCTAAGTGACAGTGTTCATGTTGGTTACCTTGTTGATACTCAGTTTTCTCACCTCTAAAATGAGGCAGTAGATTCTATTACATATGATCCAAAATTCACCTGTAGGTGAGTAGTATTCATATATCATTAAAGACATCATTCTCATCCTGCTGTCGTTTATCGTCATTTTTGCACCTGTAATGTTTACTGAGGGTCTATGCTATTCTACTATTTTTCTCTTCCGTCCCATTTTATATTCTGAAAATATTTTAGCTGGTAGATATTTCTTTTTTATTTTTCAAGTGCTTTTTTTTGTAGAGCTATATGGAAGAAATTATCAATCAAAAGGATCTTAGGGATAATGACAATTATTTAATGAAATTACTATATTTAAATAGTGATATTTCTATTAGCAAAGTGCTAGTAATCCATTTCACCATTTTCAATCAGCTCCATTCACTAGCCAATCTGCACAGATAAGAGATGGTCTCAGAAATGGAGACAGAAAAACTCATTTTATATAAATGTTACATTAGGTGAATATTTTCACTTCTAATAAATGTATTTTAGGTACTTAAACAAAACTGCTAAGTATTCTGTTAAAATTTCTGTTCCAAGTTGTTGCTAGGATATTTCATGTACAGGGCTAAGTACCCAATAGATTCTAAACTATAAAAAGAGTAACATGCATAAACCTCATACTTCCTGGACCCTTTAACACCCAGAATCGTTCATTGGGTGCTATCGGTTAATTTATGTTGTTTGCCTCCAACAAACATTAACTCTTAATGACTAAAATGGTAAAGGGAATTTATTGGAGAAATAATAGCTCAGGGAAATAAAACAGAAGCTTTAAGAGCTAAGTGAGTGTAAGAAATAACAAGAAACAGAACAGCTCAGGATTCCGGGGTATTTTAGGTGCAGGGACCTTTAAGAATTAAAAATTTATAAAGGATGAATCAGCTCCAAGGATTCCAATAATGCCAACAGACAGATGTTTACTCAGCATGCATTCCCAACCCATCTCCTTCCTGTCAGTAGTGAAACTTAGGAAATGAAAGTATTCAGTTTCCCAGTCTCCCACTTAGGCACGTCTATGTGACGTAGCTCAAGCCCTGGGCAGCGCTTTAGTCCTCTGCTTCTTTCTGTCTGGGAGGTGGCAGCGATGCCTGAAAGCACAGTAGCCAGCCTTTAACAGCGAGAACCTCCACAGCACACTGAGGATGGCGATGCAGGAAACTAAAAAGAGGCTTGGCTTCCTGATCCTTTCAATGAGCTGGCATACCTCATTGACTGCCATGGCCTGCTATCCCCAGACTTCTTATTTTGGACCTAAAATATGCCTTATTCAATTATGACTGAGAGTCATTTAAGATTTATTTTCCGATTGACTTAGCCTGCTAGCACAGTCCTTGGCTGTGGGAGTCCTGGGCACTGTTATTTAACATTCTCACTGTGGCTGAAATGGCAAGATGATTAGCTTGCTCATTTCCTTGTCTTCCTGGGCATGGCTGGACCACAATTCCAATCTCCTTTGTCATTATGGATAGTCACAGTCCTTAGAATGTGAGCAGACATGCTGGATGCCACTTGCCTGATGTGACCTGCAGAAACGTTTCCTGAATGCTCAAATTCACTCCTTTTCCAGCTAAATGGATCGAAGTGGATTCCCAGATGATATTGGCAATTATGTGTTGCGGATGGTGAAGTCACAAGATGGAAGTAATCTGGGTCTTTGAGCCCTCTGAACCACTTGAAAGACAGCAGCTAAATCAGAAATACTCACTGTGTATTTATGTGAGCAAGAAATAATTATTTTTTGAAGCACTTGAAACTAGAGGCATTATAAGTTACAGCAACTAGCATTACTTTAACTCGTATACCCACTAAGAAGGTATGAAATGGGAGAAAGAGGAAGGAGCTCCCCTGGAAATATGAAAGTGCCTTGTCAGAAAAAAAAGAAAATAAACACTGGGCAGGCACAGTATTTATCCACTACAGCAGCTACCTGGACACCTCAGTTATGTGTCCGTTTATGAACCATTGACTGGGACTGTGGTAGGCAGAAGAATAGCCCCCAAGATGTCCATGGACTTCCCTGGTGGCTCACCAGTAAAGAATCCATCTGCCGATGCAGGAGACACAGGTTCCATCCCATGGTCAGGAGGATCCCCTGGAGGAGGAAACGGCTTCCCACCCCAGTTTTATTGCCTGGGAAATCCCATGGGCAGAGGGGATTGGAGGGCTACATTTCAGGGGATCAGCTTCGGGACTAAACAAGAACAACCACCAAGATGTCCATAACCTAATCCCTGACACATTTGAATGTTCCTTTACATGACAGAGGGCTTCCCTGGTGGCTCAGAGATTAAAGCGTCTGCCTACAATGCAGGAGACCGGGGTTCAACCCCTGGGTCAGGAAGATCCCCTGGAGAAGGAAATGGCAACCCACTCCAGTACTCTTGCCTGGAGAATCCCATGAAGAGAGGAGCCTGGTGGGCTACGGTCTATGGGGTCGCAAAGAGTCAGACACGACTGTGCAACTTCACTTTTACCTGACAGAGTGGAATTAAGGTTACAAAAGTAATTAAGGTTCTAACCTTAAAATCAGTACATTGTCCTGGATTAGTCCGGTATTTTGTAACTGTACTTCTCCTTCGAAACAGAAGAGGGAGACAGAAGAGGAAGTGAGAGGGCCTCCCTTGTCTATTCTAGCTTTGAGAGTAGAAGGAAAGGACCACAGGCCAAGGGATATGATGGCCTTTAGAAGCTGAAAAGATAAGGAAACGGATCCTATCAAAAACTTACAGATATGAATGGAGCCTTGCTGGCATCTTAATTTTAGCCTAATGACACCCATAGAACTGTAAGATAATAAATTTGGATTGTTTTCAGCTACTATGTGATACTTTGTTACACAGCAATAGGAAATAAACACAGAAGCCTTCTATGTGCTAGGCATTTCATTCTAGTTACTGGGAATATAACAATGCATAAAGATATGTTCCCATTCCTTTAAGGGGAGAGAATCAAAAAACAATAATTTCAAAGTGTATTCAATTGACTTTTGAAAGTTTGGGGGGAGGAGATGGGAGAAGTGATGAAAGCAAGGGCAGCAAAACTCTTTCCAAGGGGTGAGTAGCGGGTGTAAGAGCCTAGAAGTGGCACAGAGCCCTGCACGCATTGAAAACCACAGGTGGTTCTGCCCGAAGGAAGGTAGACTTTGAGGGGTGAGGGCAAGATCAGAAAGGCCCTGGGAAACCTCCCTGGGCGCGCAGACTTTCCTACAGACAGCAGTGGGGCATCATGAAAGGGTAAGAAAGTGAAGGGACGTCATCAGAGTCCATTCTAGAAGCAGTCTGTAGTTTCAGAGTGAAGGATATACTAAAAGGGGCTAGAAGGCCAAAAGACGTGGGAAGGCCAAGCAGGAGATTAACAGAGATGGCTTGTGTCCACTGCCTCTCAAGGGGAAGGACATTTCTATGGACTGAATGTCTGTGTCCGCACTCCCCTCCCCCAAATTCATATGCTGAAACCTAGTCCCCCATGTGATTCTGCTTGAATTTGGTGACTTTGGGAAGTGGTGAGGTCATGAGAGTGAAGTCTTCATGAATGGAATCAGTGCCCTTAAAAAAACGACCCCAGGGAGATCCTTTGTCCCTCCTGCCATGTGAGAACACGGTGAGAAGACTCTCTGAACCAGGAAGCTGACTCTTAGCAGAAACTGAACGTGCTGGTCCCTTGTTGTTGGACTTGCCCGCTCTCAGAACTATGAGAAACAAATGTCTGCTGTACATAAGTCGCCTATCTATGACACTTTGTCAGAGCAGCCCTAAGGGACCAAGACAAACACCATCTTACTCACAGAACTTGTGGAACATACACCAAGTTCTGCAACACAGCCAAATGCCAGGTTGTGTCCTATACCCAGTGCAGCGAAGACCTGATGAGAACTGCCTCCTGGTCAGTGGAGCAGGGACAGGCTCATGATCCTCTGGAGAGAAAAGGTCATCCTTATGGTCGTAAGTTAACAATCCTCAAAGAGGTGATTTGAAAAGGGCATTGAGAGGGTACGTTATGAAAGGATTACAGTATGTATCCAGTAAACACTGAAGTGATGTTTTGTTGATTTAATTTTTTTTATTGAGCTGCTGAAAAGCAGCACTATCTTATTACGGAAGGGCTAACTATTCTCATTAATCTCTAGTGCCCAGAGCAATGTCTATGACTGATGCCCAAGCAATATTTATTTTTGTATGTGCCAGGCACTGTTGTGAGGACAAAGTCTTACAACAGCCCTATTCAGACAGATCAGCTATCCTAATTTTGCAGCCTAAGAAATCTTAAAATTCGCACTGAGATCTAACTACAGAGCCTATTATTTCAGTCATTCTGTTAGATTGTATTTGTGGGACCTGTGAGTTATCCAATGATAATATCCAGCAGATAATTGAAAGTAAGTGACTGAAGTTCAAGAGGAAAATCTAGCATACAGATGAACCTTTCACAATAATTTGCATTTAAGTTGCAATTGAAGATAAAGGATTGGAATGACATAACTAGGTGATGACTTTCAAACTTTTTGACGATAGTTAAAAATTGAATTTTCCGGGCAAGAACACATGGCTATGCAAGAGAGCATAGCCATTCCCTTCCGCAGGGGATCTTCCCAACCCAAGGATCGTAACCCATGTCTCCTGCATTGCAGGCTGGTTCTTTACTGTCTGAGCCACCAGGGAATCCCCAACTTCACACACCTACTCACAGATGCATGTTTGTCTCCTGTGATAACACCTATCCGTATTCAATGGGATACATTTCCTTATTTTTTTAATATTCTTCAAAGCAATTTAACTTCATTTAAAATTGCTCCTTGCAATCCGTTGAACTGATTTCACAGTCTAATAGCGCATTGTGCTCTACAGTTTGAAAACAACGGCCTATAGTAATTTGTAGCAAAGAAGTCACCAACTGATGGCCAACCGATCACATCTGCCAAGGAAATATATTCTGTTTGGCTGGCTTTTTCTGGTGGGCAGATGTGTTACTCTCGAGCAGAATCTTACTTTATTGTGTTAATTCATTATTATCATTTTTTAATTTTATATTGGCATATAATTAATTAGCAATGTATTAATTCCAGGTGTATAGCAAAGTGATTCAGTTATACATATACATATCTGTTCTTTTTTAAATATTGGAGGTTTCATATAAAAGTCTGGCCTTGGATTCTTTTGAGAAATGAAAAAAAATTGCTAATACTTGTTTCACCTATTGGCAGACATTGACTGCGGCTGAGAAGTAGCTGCTTCCTGGTTCCTTGTAGGCTTAGTGATTCTACTGACTCATTACCCTCCTGACGCTGAATTTAAGCTGCCGTTTAAGATCATGCTTGTGATTTGTTTTTCTTTGTAAAGAAAAGGTAGTTCTTTTCTGTATCAAAAAGTAAGAGAGCATTATTTGTCTCAAATATGACCTGTTCCCTTTATTTATGTTCAGAGTCATGTACTCACTTGGGTTTGTGATCCTTAGTCCTATAGAGTGTCCAAGACATTGCACCAAGGATGGAAGCCTCAGCAATATCCACAATCAAAGAAAGAGGACACTGAAAAGGAATAACCAGAGGATTTGGAGCAAACCTATAAGGATAGGATATTAAGAATATTGGAGGTCAAGAGCATCCACTTTAGGCTGTGGGGTCTTTATGATGATAATGCCACTCTAAGTGGGTTCTTGGCTCCCCAATCAGGCATTGAACCCAGACTCTTGGTGATGAAACCATGGAGTTCTAACCTCTATACCCCCAGGGAACTCCCTGTACAGTCTTTTTTAAGTCAAAGATATCTGTGAATTTAATTGGCAGAAACTGCCAAAAAAGATTCTGCTCTCTTTATGTGATTCATCTCAGTACCTGATCCTCAGTGTCAGGAAGAAATGCAAAGGATTTCACAGAGGGGACTTGTCATAACTTGCCCGGGTTTAGAGGATGAGGGTACTGAATGCATGAGCCAGTGATTATTTGGATGGTGATATTTCTTGAATTCAGTAAGACTGAGCTTCCCACACACTTCTTGCTATTTAGAGTAAGATTCGTGAGAAAGAGGCAGTAACGGAAGTCCCTTGTCTCAGTGTGGACTGGAACGGAGCACACTAGGACAGCTTTTACCATCCGTTGGAGAGTCTCACATCATCTCCCACTGATGTGTTCAAGAGCCTGGGGCAAATATAAGGTCGGAAGCGTGACAAGCTTTGAGCTCATCCTAGTGGCCTCTTGCCATCATAGCACATCACTGGGATGAACATATAAGATGAATTGAAGTCCTAGGAATAGGGCTTTGAGAAGCTTTTGGGTCTCATGAGGAAGTCATTTACGCATTAACTGTTGGTGGTGGTGGTTTAGTCAGTAAGTTGTGTCCAACTGTTGTGACCCTATGAACCGCAGCCCGCCAGGTTCCTCTGTCCATGGGATTTCCCAGGCAAAAATATTGGAGTGGGTTGCCACATCCTTCTCCAGGGGATCTTCCTGACCCAGGGACTGAATTCAGATCTCCTGCATTGAAGATGGATTCTTTACCGACTGAGCCACCAGGGAAGACTGAACTGAAGGTATTCCCTATAGTTCTTAGAATAATAGATCACTGAAAAAAAATCAGAGTTTTAAAATTTCAGTTATATCATAAAACAATCAGAAATCCCTTGGAAATACAACTGAATGTGAAGAAGGGAAGCAAAGTAAGTTCTGCTGTCATTTTCACAGGAGGTACTACACTCTTACCCCCTAAACAAAAATAATTTAAAAAGGGATTTCTACCTTACCATTATCTTTTGTTTAATAGTAAGGAAAAAGGAGAAAGGAAAAGACAGAGGCTTCTTGCCTAAATGTCATTCTTGGAAGCAAAGGAGTGTTTACTTTTCTTTTGTTCTTTCGAATCCCCGGGGAGAAATGCAGGCTGGAGCTTCTCTGCCTTTTCATCTGCCTGGAAACAGCACACAAAGGAAAACCTTTTCCGTGCAGGGCAGAGACATTTATGTTTTCTTTTTTTCTATTCCCTGTTGAGCTGAGCCTTTAAAAAATCTGTCCACTCTGCTTCTTTTGTGTTGTAAGCACTTTGACTTCTGTTTATTCTTTACATATCACATTTTCCATGTTTTACCATGTTATCAAGTTAAAATGAATGCATATTTTAAAGTGTTTACAAGTGGCAAATCTGTATGTCTTTGATTATGAATAGCGGCAGAACTGCTAAGATACTATAAGGGTAAACTTACCTAGAATTAATATACATAAAATACTCCAGGGGATATATAGCCAGCCATAGCATGAACTCATCAAATTTTGAAGACCTAAGCTTTTAACAATGAATAAAATAATGCAAATAGTTAGTAGATGTTATGAAGGGAATTTCATTCCCTGCAGAGATATTGTCAAGTATAAGACAAAATGACCAATATAATTATAAGGTAAAAATGACTTGTTGGTTGTCTTATTAATGACTTATTAATAAGTCAGTTTCTTACCCTAAACTCTTTAATCAAATAAACCCCTTCTCCCTTGGGGAAAGAGACCATGAGTTTAGCTGGCTTAGCTGAAACTTCTTCATACAAGCATGAGGTCAAGAGAGAAGGAAGAGGCCCTTGTTAGGATCTCTAAGATCTGGTGGAGATCTAGTTGAGATGTTTGTACTCAACCAGGTGGCAGGAGGAAAAAGAACACGAGAATAAGGGGTCAGGCATGTTTATAGGGCACTGCTGTTGTTAGGTCGGGTCTGACTCTTTTTCACCTCTGTGGACTGCAACCAGCCAGGCTTCTCTGTCCATGGGATTTCCCAGGCAAGAACACTGGAGTGGGTTGATATTTCTTTTTCCAGGAGATCTTCCTGACCCAGCAATGGAACCTGTGTCTCCTTCATTGGCAGGTGGATTCTTTATCACTGAACCACCTTGGAAGCAGTTACAGGACATAGCAAGAGATAAATAAATGGTAGTTCCTGTGATTAGGATAGAAATGGTCTCCAATTGAAATAGAGTCCTGCTACTTATATAATATAATAATAATATTGATACTTTACATGTATTTGCATATCTTTTATTCTTTGAGGAATACTCATATGTTGTCCTATGTGACCCTCAGAAAAACTTGGTGAGGCAGTAATAGAAGATTATTACAATTTTATTGGTATTTTCATTTTGTAAGTAAAGAAACCAAGGCTCAGAGCCCTGTCTGTAGTCTCTCAGGGTGTGCAGCCTCTAGAATAGAATCCAAATCTGCTAATACTAATATTGTGACAACACGTGGTTATACATTCTTGGGCTTGGAGTAGAGGTATCTCTTTTCACCAGCTTTTCAGAGCTATGTTATGAGACCATTAAGATTGTGTAGAGCTCTTTGTATTTTACAAGGTTATTGTAAACAGTCTTGAAAATTGCGGTCAACTTTCTGTAGCATTCATTGATTCAGTCACTATTATAAAAGAAAACAGAAGTTATTTGATATATAATTATTGAATAAATTGAAAGATCTGCCATGGCATAGTGAGATCAATGAATTTCCAGGCCACATCTAATCAAACTAGAAAAAGCAATGATTTGCTTTTCACATTTTATGATTTGATAGTGAAAAGGTCCACCCTATACTACAAAAGCCACAAAGACCAGATATTGTGTTTTTCATAATTTAATCTTCAGTTCAGTTCAGTTCAGCCGCTCAGTTGTGTCCAACTCTTTGCGACTCCGTGGACTGAAGCATGGCAGGCTTCCCTGTCCATCACCAACTCCCAGAACTTGCTCAGACTTACATCCATCAAGCTGGTGATGCCATCCAACCATCTCATACTCTGTCGTCCCCTTCTGCTCCTACCTTGAATCTTTCCCAGCATCAGGGTCTTTTCCAATGAGTCTGTTTTTCGCATCAGGTAGCCAAAGTATTGGAGCTTCAGCTTCAGCATCAGTCCTTCCAATGAATACTCAGGACTGATTTCCTTTAGGATGGACTGGTTGGATCTCCTTGCAGTCCAAGGGACTCTCAAGAGTCTTTTCCAACACCACAGTTCAAAAGCATCAATTCTTTGCCTCTCAGACTTCTTTATGATCCACTTCTTAAATCCATACATGACTACTGGAAAATTCATAGCTTTGACTGGACGTACCTTTGGCAGCAAAGTAATATCTCTGATTTTTAATATGCTATTTAGGTTGGTCATAGCTTTTCTTCCAAGCATCAAGTGTCTTTTAATTTCATGGCTGCAATCACCATCTGCAGTGATTTTGGAGCCTAAGAAAATAAAATTTGTCACTATTTCCATTGTTTCCCCTTCTATTTGCCATGAAGTGGTGGGACTGGATGCCATGATCTTCATTTTTTGAATGTTCAGTTTTAAGCCAGCTTTTCACTCTCTTCTTTCCCTTTCATCAAGAGGCTCTTTAGTCCTTCTTTGCTTTCTGCCATAAGGGTGGTGTCGTCTGCATATCTGAGGTTATTGATATTTCTCCTGGCAATCCTGATTCCAGCTTGTGCTTCAACCCAGCCCAGCGTTTCTCATGATGTACTCTACATAGAAGTTAAATAAGCAGGGTGACAATATACAGCCTTAACGTACTCTTTTTTCCAATTTGGAACTAGTCCATTGTTCCATGTCCAGTTCTAACTGTTACTTTTTGACCTGCATGCAGATTTCTCAGGAGGCAGTTAAGGTGGTCTAGTATTCCCATCTGTTTAAGAATTTTCCACAGTTTGTTGTGATCCATGAAGTCAAAGGCTTCAGCATGGTAAATGAAGCAGTAGTAGATGTTTTTCTGGAATTCTCTTGCTTTTTCTATGATTCACCAGATGTTGGCAATTTGATCTCTGGTTCCTCTGCCTTTTCTAAATCCAGCTTGCACATCTGGATGTTCTCCATGCATGTACTATTGAAGCCTAGCTTGGAAAATAAGTGCTTGGTCATTGATTTTGCCTGTTTTCGGCTTTAGTAGATAATGGTGAATTGTTTTTCAAAGTGCTTGTACCGATTTACACTCTCACCAGGAGTGTATGAGTGTTTCCATTGTTCCATGTCCTTGTGAACACCTGGTCTTATCATTCTTTTTAATGTTACCATTTTGATGGGTTTATAGTGGTACCACAATTTGATGCTAATTGCATTTTCCTAATTACTGATAAGGTCATCGTGTTTCCATAGGTCATTTGGATATTTTAGTTTGTGAATATCTGTTTAAGTCTCTTGTTCATTTTTCTGTGTTGCCTGTTCTTTTTCTAATTGATTTAGAATTCTTCATTATTCTGGCTACAACCCCTTAGTAGTTATAAGCTTTGCAAATCTCCTCTCTAACTTTCATGTTCTGAAATCTTTTTTACAAAAGCAGTTATTAATTTTAAAGTAATGCAATTTTTTTATTATTTCTGCATGGTTAGCAGTGTTCCCTGTTTAAGAAATAGCCTAAGAAATTAAGAGGTACAGGCTTCCGGTTATAAAATAAGTGAGTCACAAAGATGAAATGTGCAGTATAGGGATATAATGAATCATAATGTAATATCTTTGTATGATGACAGAACTAGACTTATCATAATGATTATTTTGTAATACAGAAACACTGAATCACTCTGTTGCACACTAGGAATTAATATAGTGTTGAACGACAATTATACTTTCAACAGAAACTCATAGAAAAAGAAGAGGTGAGATTTGTGGTTACCAGAGGCAAATGGTTGAGGAGAAGGAACTGGATGAAGGTGGTCAAAATGTACAAACTCCAGTTATAAGATAAATAAGTGCTAGACATGTAAGGCACAATTTTATGAACATATTTAACACTGCTGTATGTTATATATGAAAATTGCTGAGAGTAATCCCTGAGAGTTCCCATCATAAGGAAAAAACATTTTTTCTTTTTCTTTTTTGTATCTATGTGGAATGATGGCTGTTCACTGTGTGGCCATCATTTCACGGTGTATGTAAGTCAGATCACTGTGCTGTGTGCCTTCAAGTCACAGTGCTGCGTGTCAGCTGTATCTCAATGAAACTGGAAGAAAAGTAATTAATTTTTAAAAAGAAATAAATAGCCCATATCCTGAAAATATTCTCCTATATTGTTCTCTAGATACTTAATTATTCTGTCATGTTTCGAGCTACGGTCTTCTTGGGATTGACTTTTGTGTATGGTGCAAGACAGTGTTAAGATTCTATTTTGTTTCCAAATGGATGTCCAAGTTAGAATCTTTTTTTCAAAATATTGACCTTTCTTTACTGTTCTTCATGCCTGCTTTGTTGAGTATCAGGTACATAAATGCAAGGATCTTTTTTCTTTTCTATTATGTTTAGTTATATTTGTCCGTGCTTTTTTTCTTTTTTTCTTTATTACTGTAGCTTTATAGTAAGTCTTACGTCCAGTAGACCAAATCATCTGATCTTGTTTTCCTTCCTCAAGATTGCATTGATGTTTTTTGGCCCATGGTCATTTTCATTAAAATTTTAGAATCAGCTTGTTAAGTTTCACAAAAGGTCCTGTTCGTGTCTTGACTGGAGAAAGCAGATGTCTCTGTAATACTGAAACTCGCACTCATGCACAGTGTGTACGTCTCCATTTATATCTTTGTTTTTATTTTATGATTTTTAATTTACATCAATATTTTGTAATTTTCTGTAAAAAAAGTTTCACACATCTTATTCCAAGGGAATTGTTCTTTTTTCCTTTTTGTAATGCTATAATTTAAAATATTTTTTAAGAAACTTTTTTATTGCTGGTTCATAGAAATGCAATTAATATTTGAATAGTGACATTATATTCAGAAAACTTGATAAATTTACTTATTAATTCTAAATCATTTATAATATTTCAGATTTTTTATTTACATAGTCAAAGTTGCAAATGTTCAAACTATCACTGAGCACTGAAGAACTGATGCTTTTGAACTGTGGTGTTAGAGAAGACTCTTGAGACTCCCTTGGACTGCAAGAAGATCAAACCAGTCAATCCTAAAGGAAATCAGTCCTGAATATTCTTTGAAAGGACTGATGATGAAGCTGAAGCTCCACTACTTTGGCCGCCTGCTGTGAAGAACTGACTCGTAGGAAAAGACCTGAGCCTGGGAAAGATTGAAGGCGGGAGGAGAAGAGGATGACAGAGGATGAGATGGATGGATGGCATCACTGACTCATTGGACATGAGTTTGCCTAAACTCTGGGAGTTGGTGATGGACAGGGAGGCATGGCGTGCTGCGGTTCACGGGGTCGCAGAGAGTTGGACACGACTGAGCGACTGAACTGATGAGGAGGGCAGAAAACAGTTCTCTGTCCTCATGGGACAATCAAGGGGAGTAGATTTAACTTAAACTAAAGGTTAGACTTGAGTATAAAAGAGAATTGCTTTTCTGTCATGTGTAAAATACTTAGATGGGGCACCCAAGGACAAGGAGGAAATGCAAAAGGTGTAGCAAAAAAATACCAGTCTTATTGGTTTAAACATCCATCTCCCTAAAGACATGAAATGCAATCAGGTGATTTATCTAGAGCCCTTCGTTCAATTTGTTTATATTTTTCAAGCAGGCTTCGCTGGTTCACAGGAAGAGGAAACAGTGCTGGTACTCACCCATCTGCTCCGTCCCCAAGTCCCAGTTGGGGTTGAACATACTGAGTGACTGAACTGAACTTGCAAATAGTAAAATTTTATTTTAGTTTTATGTTTTGGCTGTGCTGGGTCTTCATTTCTGTGTGTGGAGCACGAGTTCTAGGTACCCAGACTCAGTAGTTGCAGTACACAGGCCCAGATACCCCAAGGCATGTGTAATCTTCCTGGACCAGGGATTGAAACTGTGTCCTCTGCATCGACAGGCAGACTCTTGGTCACTGGATCACGAGGGAAGCCTGTAAATTTTATTTGTAATCCAATGATAGTGCCTTTTATTTCTTTTCATTTAATTTTTTTTAATCTTATTAAGCTCATTAAGACTTTCAGCACAGTATGGAATAAAATTAATGACAGTTGGAAAACCTTGAGTCGTACTCTATCTCAAAAGGAAATTTCTAAAGTAATTACCATTAGGTAGATTTTGCTGTAAATTGTGTGCTCGTATGTGTGTGTAATTTATTTCAGTTTAAGGAATAAACTGTAGTCCTAGTTTTCTAAGAGTTTTATAATAAATGGGTTTTGAATTTTTTAAGTGTTTTTCTGCAGCTATTGAGTTGAATTTCTTAATTTTCCTTATTCTGTTCATTGGGCATTATATTGATTGACTTTTAAATTTTTTTTCCAACATTTTAAACATACAGAGAAGTTGGAAAGTGTTACCATGAATGACCAGTAACATTTCACTAACTTGCTTTATTAGATTCATCCATTACCTATCCATTAGCCTATCTTATTTATTTATGAATTTCAAAGTAACTTTCAGATTCATAGACTTCTTTCTAAAGACTTTAGTTTACATATCAACAATTAGAATTTAACACTTTTTGTTTTTTTAACAGTTTTCTTTGGTTCGACATATAATTAAATGCACAAATATTAACTATAAACTTTAATGAGCTTTGAAAAATGTATTCATCTGAGTAACCCAAAGTCTTACAAAATGTTAACATAACCTCAAAAAGTTACCTTATGTCCCTGAAACAGCAATCTCTGCCTTTACACTTCCAGAGGGAACCCTGTTCTGATTTTTTTCTACAGTAGATTAATTTTAAATTTTCTAGAATTTCATATAAATGAAAGTCATATAGTATGTACTCTCTTGCCTAAGGTTTTTTCTTCCAACATAACTTAAAGTTTATACACACTATTGCTTGTATCAGTAGTTTTTATTGCTATTTTTATTGCTGAATAATATCCCATGAATATATTATATTTATCCTTTCTCCTTTTGATGGTCACCTGAGCTGTTTCCAGTTTTGAGATGTTATGAATGCTGTAATAAATATTCTTTCATGTCTTTATGTAGATGATACTTTTCATTTCTTTGGGGTAAATACTTAGGAATAGTATTGCTATGTTGTAGCATAGGTATGTGTATTTTATAAGAACTGCTAGATGATTTTCAATGGTTATACCATTTACATCCCTACTAACCTTATAGTTGTTTCACATCTTTGTTGACATTTGCTGTTCTCAGTTTTTAAAAGATTTTGCCATTCTGATGGCCACTTAATGAAACCTAATTGTGGGTTTAATTTGCATTTCTCTATTGAATAATTAAAAGCTTTTTCATATATTTATGACCATTTGTTTTATCTTGTTTTATGAATTGTCTGTCCAAATCCTTTGTCTATTTTTCTAATGGGGTTGTATGTCTTCTTGTTGCTGAGACCACCTTTTGTGTATTCCAGATACTAGTTTAGCATAAGTTTTTCCCCAGTCCATAGGTTACCTCTTCATTTCTTAGTAATGTCTGTTGATAAGCAAAAGTGTTGGATACGATATAATTTACCAGTTTTATTTGGTTAATATTGCATTCTGTGGCTTACTTGTATTCTCCCATTTTCTTTTCTTTGAAAAGCCTTATGAGTATAGGCTTTACCTTGAGGTTTATGATATACCTCAAATTAATAGTTGTGTATGCCATGAAATAAGGAATAGTGTTCAGTATTTTCGATATGGATGTTCGGTTCTAGCACTATTTGGTGAAAAATGTTTCATCACTAAATGAGTTTCTTTAGCGTTTAGTGCAGTTATTGACATAGTTGGATTTAGGTCTACCATCTTTTTCTCTGTTTTCTGTATGTTGCCTCTGTTCTCTTTTCCTGCTTTCCTTGAGCTTATTTGAATAACTTTTAGATTTCTGTTAGAATTTACTTATTGACTTCTGGGGTATACTTCTTTGCATTTATTTTTATGGATTGCTGTAGGAACTAAAATACATATCCTTGGGACTTCCCTGGTGATCCAGTGGTTAAGAATCTGCCTTGCAATTCTGAAGGGGTGCAGGTTCGATCTCTGGTCAGGGAACTAGGATCCCACATGCCATGGGGCAACAGAGATCCCATGCAGGACCCATATACATACACACACATCCTTAAGTTTTCACAGCATACATATACAGTAAATATTACACCACTTCACATTACATAGCAGTTTTGTAATAGGGTATATTTCCATTTATCTCCACTTCACTCAGTCCTTCATGCTATAGTGTTCATTGGTACTACATGTATTGTTTTGTCTTAACCTCATAAAACAATGCTTAGATATGTATATTAAAGAAGTTAGTAGAAAGAACGTTTTATATTTACCTACATATTTACCTAGTGGCTGATCAGTTACTACATTTTTCTCAAGTCTTCCCTCATAAATGTATTTTGTTTTTTATTTATTTATTTTTCTTTACATTATCATGTTGGTTTTGCCATACATTGACATGAATCCACCATGGGTATACATGTGTTCCCCTTCCAGAACCCCCCTCCCACCTCCCTCCCGATTCCCTCTCTCTGGGTCATCCCGGTGCACCAGCCCTGAGCACCCTGTATCAAGCATCAAACCTGGGCTGGCGATTGATTTCACATATGATAATTTACATATTTCAATGCCATTCTCCCATATCATCCCACCCTTGCCCTCTCCCATAGAGTCCAAAAGACTGTTCTATACATCTGCAATGTATTTTATAACATTAGTTTTCTCTTTATTCTATTGTTCTATTTGCCCCTACAGTATCTTATGAATAACTGATGCCTCCTAACTAATCTTAACCTTTCCTCCAGACTGTGTTCTCAAATCTTCTCTTCTAAATATTGTATCGAGAAATGGCGTGGCGGTGAGGAGCCCTTTGCTTTTCTTTGAGATAGAGAATGATCGTCACATGTAAAACCTAACTCAGTGAACTGCCTTAAAATAGAGCCTCTCTTAGACAATTTTATATTCTATGCATTGCCTTGTGTTCAGCCTTACACAAAGAAAGCTCTCAATGAATATTTATTAGATTGCTGGATGAACAAAGAAACTCCTTTTTTTCCTTACCTACAATGAAGGAGAACCTGTGTTATGGAAACAAAGTCATCACTGTGAAAACTTATAAGGACAACTGACAAGAAATGCAATTATATTATTGCTTCTCAGTGAAAATAAACAGTAACAGACAATCACATCTATTTCACTTTTTACATAAGATAAAAAAAAAATGACTGTGGCCAATCAGAAGAATCCTATTGGAAAGAAGATGAAAAGTTATAAATCTTCCAGAAATTTGCCTATTGTATATCATATCTTATGTCATATCCTGTTATGTCATATTAATCCATCACAAGGCAGTTTAATTTCAGGATGAAGAAAGCCAGGAGTTGATTGTTTAAGGACATTAAATTATTACCTAGTCTTACTGTCACAAACATAGGGTCAGCTTATGAATGAAATAGTACCTGTTTTATTTTCTATAAGATGCAGACTGAGATGCTAGTCTTTTTTTTTTCTTTCCTTTTTAGTTTTTGTTTTCTTTTTTTGGAAGCAGATATATTTTATGCTTGTTCAGCTCAATAAAATGCTGAACTTTTAAACTGAGAGGTGACTCCTTGAAATGATAAATAGGAGGGAGGCAGGGCTCGGATGAACCCAGCAACTAGATTTCTCAACTGTGACCTGCTAAGAAAGATGAGCTATGGGAAACTAAAGAGAAAAGGAGGACAGTTTAATTAAAACTGGCTCAGGATGGAAACCGTAATGAATTGCAGTACAGGGGCAGAGCAGATCTTGAGACCCCCAAATCCTAAGGGGGAACCATCAATAATAAAGATGCAATTATCTGGACAGATCGCTCACCAAGATTCAGCTTGTTTTTGATAGTGCCACGTGTTATTTCCCAGGGCAAAATGACTTGGCAGAGAAATAACCTGGGCAGAGTGTGCTGGAAATAGCTGCTTTATAATTACATTGCTGCTTTCTGTAAATCTGATAATGAGGTAATATCTGATCTGCAAAAATTAATCATGCATTCAGAGAGTTCTATATTAAATGTCACATGAATGAAATTTCCAACTCAATAGATACAACCTAGTCACAAAAACCTCTGGGAAACTGAATTCAAAAAACCAATCATGGATCAAAGAAACCGGATTTGCCTTCAAGTCTACAATGTCATTGTCATTAGGTTAGAGAGCTCCCAAGAGTCTACAGCCTCGTGCTGCCCCTGCGGTGTCCTGTATGGATATGAGTTTGGAGGCTGAGGGATCCTTTGGGAAGTCTTGTAGGAGTCCAGTGGGTTAATGTTGCTGTGAATTAAATGCTCCTGTGTTAGTTTACTACTGCTTCTATAACAAATTGCCATAAACTATTATCACTGCAAAAGTTTATTATTTTACAATTTTGGAGGTCAGATGTGTAAAACAGGTCCACAGAGTGGCATTACTTCTGGGAGTGTTAGGGAAGAATCCATTTTCTTGCCTTTTCCAGTCTTTAGGGGTTGTCTGCAAACCTTGACTTGTGGTCCTTTCCTCTGCCTTCAAAGCCAGTGGCACAGTATCTTCTTTTGTACCCTCTGCTTCCATCCTCACATCTCTCTGACACTCCTGTCTCCCTTTTATAAAAACCCTTGTTCCCACCTAGATAATTGATGCTCACCTTCATAGCTCAAGATCCTTAACTTAATCATAACACAAGCTCTCTTTTATTAGGTAAGATATCATGTTCACAGATATCCGATTCACAGGTTCTGGAGATAGGATATGAACATCTTTGAGGGACCAATATTGAGCCTGCTCTACCTCCCAAAAGGACAACATGATTTGGAGAAAAAATCGGCGACCTTTGGCTACCAAGGACAGACTCATACTGTTTTATACTTCCTTGATGTTGTAATAGCTACATCCATTAGGTTGTGTCAGCTTTGAGTCAAAGAAAAATTCTGCAGAGAGCTTCTATAAGGTAGGGGGGTTATCTGTTTCAGGAAGTTTATCTTCCTAGCAACAGGAAGTTCAGACATGGGCACTTCATAGTTTCTTGTCTTCTTCCTGTTTTCTCGCTCTGTCATCCTCAGGGGTGGCATGAACCTCAGGTATCCGCCCAGCTTTCCAGGCTGAGAGGAAAGCAGAAAGGGGCAGCACTAACGGCCTTCGACTTGTGTCCTGTTCACGGAAACAGACTGGCAAGGGCCCCCTTCCTGGGAGGCTGGGAAAATGAATTTTCACCTTTTGATCTCCGCCTTGGAGGAAAGCAAGCATGGAGGGAGTTGAGTCAGCAACCTGAGTGTTGTCTCTAATAACCAAGGGGAATTCCAAGCCTCTTTGTCCCCCCCACCCCCACACCTAGCCAGTCAGTGACTGGATAAAACCAGCTGTCTTGTGTTATTTGAAATATGTTCCCCTGCTCACCCAGTTTTCCACCAAAGTCCCCAGGAGGCAACTAAAAATAAACAGTGTGTTTACACATGTGCCCAGACCAAATATTTTTCAATAAAGTTACTTAAACAAACCCAAACAATAGTTATGATTGTAGCTTTCTATGCAAATTAGCCTATTTAAAAAAAATGTAAGTGATAGAATCAATATGTTATTTCAACGCTTTGTAAGAAGAGCCTCTTGTATTTAAAAAAGAGAGAGAGAGAGAGAAGAAGAGCCTCTGTAGCTCATGCCACTTTTCGCCTCTTCTTTCCTCACAATGGCTGGAAATTCTGGGCAGCCATTTTGTCCGATGTCCATGGCTCCTGTCCACAGGTATAGGCTGGGTCAGAAAAAATCCGCTTCTCCTCTCTGGAGACACTACTCTTGAGCCAGAGTTGATTCATTTTAAATGGATAGCTGATGAAAACTAGTCATGTTTTTGCCCCCAAATTTTAAAATTAGAAATAAGAGAGATCAGTCTCCTCGTGGATGGCTGAATGATAACCTATAACTCAGCTTTTGGTCCTCACATTCTATTTGTTGACTGAGGAGCAGACACAGCTAGTCCTTGGAGGAAAACTGAAGCAGAAGAGCAGACTGAGCACAAAGCCCTGATTCTAGATCACTCTCTGAGCCCAGCTACATTCTTCTGCTTCGTTTGGTTACTGGCCTTTGTTATTATGACAATATTGAGGTTAGCTCAAAGAAGTGCTCTGCTATTTACAACCAGATGTAACTCTATAAAATGTAGAGTTATTACTGGTTGGTGAAAAATTATGTCTGTAAAAGGACTACTTATGTTACGACAAAAGAAATTACTTTGATTACTCAAAAGGCAGAATTATAACCGCTGGACTGTAATTAATCAAATTGTGGTTTTATTTCTTCACTAAACCCCTAATGCATCATACAATATAGCAAAATATGATAAAGTATTTGAAATGGCATTAGTAAAATTCAAAACATATGCATAAAATCTGAACAAGTGCCATACATCAAAAAGGAAACTTGAAGTATTTTGCAGAAATGAAATAAGTGTTAATTTCATACTTTATTTCCAACTTCTGGGATAGACTTGAGGGGATTTCAGTGAAATACAAAAAAAGATTTATTATCCTGAAAAGGTTCGGCTTTGGATTTGCTAAATTTGGAAATTAAGAAAGTGCCATATTTCTATTCCTCACAGGAATCCAGCTCTTAATGTTTTAGATGAAAATAACTTTATCAATCTTACTTTTAATAATAACTTTAAGATGATTTAAGATACTAGTTCAGAAACCAATTACATTTCATTGAAAATATAGCTGTAATATAAGGCACTGAAATCTTGGTCTGCAATAGTGAGAGTGTGCACTATATTACATATTACATTGCTAATTCATAAAATTTCTTCATAAAACTGAAAGCAGAGCTGTCTCAAACATCTTGTTAATGAGCCTTATTCTGCCTCCTATGGGAATACAGATGGGGCTTTGCTTCCAGTCCTTCTGGAGGCGAATAAGGAAATGGGACTGACTAGATGATAAATCCAGATGAAGCTCTCATATGAAGAAGGTCTCATTTGCGCCATCTGTTCAGGCTGAGCTGGAGATGAAATATAAGGTGTCACAGGCGCAGTCCCTAGAGGATTGTCACCAAAGGATCTTCCTTCAAATTCGCCTTCAGCTTATCACAGTCTGCTCTAATTCCTTTTCTACTGTGTTCATCGTCCCATCGTCTGTCTCATTTTCTCCATCACTGACAGCTGATCAGCCCTTTCCCTGAGATGTGCCTCTCTGGCACAGAACTTTCTGAGCACACTTCCAGAATTTTGTCTTCTCAGATGCCGGTTTGCCCTCGCCTATCTGCTAACTGTAAATATTTTGAAAACATTTATCTTCAGCCACTTCTTCCTTAATTCTTGTATTTTCTCCCTGGAGAAAATCTACCAAAAGAACACATCTACTACTTGATGTCCACTGAAATCTTGGTGCAAATTCCCAAATCCCTTCTTGGATTTTGTTTCTATTCCTCTACATGCCAAATGAAAGCTTGCAGCTGGGTTGGTCTTTCAATTTAATAAATTGCAAACCTCATACAGCTTTGAACCCTCAAATATTTATCCTGATTTGCAAGTGCTATTAATGGCACTGCTGTATTCAGTCTCCTGGGTTTTAAAAATGGAAGTGGCTTTTTATTTTGCCTTCTCTTTCCCTTCCTGTTTTTAAAAACTGACAGAGTCTGCCTAGTCTTTCTTGGCAACTCAGTCCCCATTTGTTCCGTCTTTTAATCCAGTTTTTACCACCATAATTTTGGCCATCATTAGCTAATGTTTAGACTAAGCGAGGTGTTAGGGGGATGTTCACTGCTGTCGTGGAGGCTGAGGCTGACAGTTCCCCTTGATGGCATGGCTCTCAGTTCCATGATTCAGTCAGTGAAGATGCACCAAAGCTTTCTGGGTCCAAGGAATCATGGACATGCTTTGTGCTAACATCTCAGAAGCTGGACTGAACGGGAAAACAGCAGGAAGGATTTCTTGCTGCTGCTGGTGCTCTTCAAGGCAGAGGTCCGGCTGCCTTCTTGTCATTTGGCCATATCAGGGTAAATGTCTCTCAAGTAGAGGGGGAGTTTTTAATGAACCTGAGATGCCAGTTGCATGGCAGCCTGCAGAGCTGCCCTGTTAGCATTCTTTTAGTACAGAGTGTTGCTCTCAGCTCTCCTGTCTAGCTGTGCTTCCTAGTAACTCTTATTAGAGAGCTTTGGTGAGTAAATGACGATGGTTTTCACAATGAGTAGCCCGAAGCAAGGAACCTTTAGGACTTCCTTTCACTTCTCTGCTTTGTGTTCTCTGTGTAGAGTAAGAAGAATTCGTCAAGTGGTTTCTAACCCACCAAATAAAATAGATACCAGCACATATTGTGGCTTCACTCGTGGCTCAGATGGTAAAGAATCTGCCTGCAATGCAGTAGACCCAGGTTCAATCCTTGGATTGGAAAGGTCCCCTGGAGGAGGGAATGGCAACCCACTCCAGTATTCTTACCTGGAAAATTCCATGGACAGAGGAGCCTGATGGGCTACAATTCATGGGGTTACAAAGAATCAGGCATGACTGAGTGACTGACTAGTACATATTATAGACAGAAACAGCCAGTTTGTGTTCTAGGGTCATTCATGTGGGACATGGCCTTCTGAAAGTAAATGGAGACAAAAAATTTCTGGTATTAACTCTGTTTACAGACTTAATCCTGCAGTTTTCTATCTGATAAACCTGTTTCTGCATCTTCTAATTCTGCGGTTTGGAAAAAGAGGTTTAAGCCTTAATTGCTGAATTAGCTTATGCTTTTTTTTTAATTGGGAAAAAGCACATTTACTAAGAACCTGCTAATTATTTATGAATATTAGTATGTGTGATATAAAAAAGGAGCTCCATTGATTCAAATATTGAGCTTTTTATTTTTGGCAATAGTAAAGTTTCTTGTTTTAAAAATTCTATGTAGGACACAATTCCCTTGTTTGGATAAGTCTGCCTAATTAATATTCTTGAAAAGTATGATGATTAGCAAATGCAAAAAATAGCCTTAAATTTTTAATTTTATTATGAAATACCTTTTATCATATTGGATTGCATCTAAAACCTAAACATGTAATAAATGACAAATGAAAATTTGTAGCCACTAGGGAAAAGGTGAGTTGATAAGTAGCTGTCAATGACTAGACACAGACAAATTTAACATGTGGACAAGGTGTTGATCATTCAGTTGTCACCCCAATTAACAGCTTTGCATTAGTAACATCACACTCTCATGAATTTTACGTTAAACTCCAATCCTTAACAATCACTTAAAATTTATTGTAAAATTGATGTTATTATGTAGTCTTGAAATAAAAATTATTTTATATCCAGAAGCTCATCTGTTTTGCCCCAAGGGATATACTGAAAAACAGTAGAAAGTGCCAAAATTTGGGGAATAGTTAGAGAATTTTCTAAGACAGCAAAGATTAGTGTAGCCAACATAAGCATCAGGAGAGTGTGGTATCATGTATTAAACATTCATCTGTTGAGAGGTCCCAGCTGGCTTATAAAACAAGCTACTCAACTCCCAGTGGTACATCATTGAATTACTAAAAGCAAAACTACAAATTTAGCAAAATAGAAAGTTCAAATGAATCCTTGGTACTATTTAGAACATCTCCTAAGATCGCAAGCAAGCCTAGGAAACAGTGAGATGCTTCTTTAGAGCATCCTTAGGCTCTGCCCCTCATCCTCAAAGTTATAATATGAAGGGCAGGGACAGAAATAAGATACATTTTAACAGGTTCCCAAGATAATTCTGATGTACCTTACCATTTAAAACTATCCTTAGACTCATAGTTTGACTATAAGCCTGAGAAATAAAATGGAATGCAATTGTATGTAATTTGTGGTTAATTAAGCTAAAAAGAAGATATAAACTTTTAACATAATGTATTTTAAGTAAGAAGAAAGCTATAATGGTGAATCCTACAATCAATGGTATTTGACAATGAAAGAACTATATTTTAGCAACAGTGAGCTTATAAGTCATATAGGAAAAAAACACACATTTGAGGTGCTTTATGAATATTCTTGATGGACTACACAGTCATGATCCATATGTACCCTCTGAATGAAGTCTCTCTTGTTGCCCAGGTGGGCAGTCCAAGACACTTATGGTTAGGACCAGAAAAAGTCAGTCAGTTTATTCAAGAAGTGGTCCAGGCATCTAAGTTGGGGCAAAATACTTAAATACTGTTTAGAAAAAAGCCCCATACTGAAGTCAAGAGTAACATAGATGTAAATCAACTAATTGAATGCCTGGCAGATATTCTCAGCCAGGATGGTTTTAACCTCCAAGAGGCATTTTTTTTGTTATGACACTGGAATAGGGGAGACAATAGATACTGGCTGCCAGAAACACTGCTAAATGTCCTTCAATACACAAGACAGACCTCACAACACAGAACTACCCAACCCACAGTGTCAAGAGTGCTAAGACTGAAAACTCTGCTCTAGAGAATAACATTTTGCAACCTCCAGTTTTTAGGCTGATTCTGGACTTAGGAAAGAAAAGTAAGAATAAAATACTTCTTTGTCCTCAACAAACAAAGACATTATTTTATTTTATTTTTTTAATATATATATATATATTTTCTATTCAAATTATTTTTTTTCTTTAAATATTATGTTGGTTTTGCCATACATTGACATGAATCCCTCCTGGGTATACATGTGTTCACCATTCAGAACCCCCTCCCACCTCCCTCCCAATTCCATCCCTCTGGGTCATCCCAGTTCACCAGCCCTGAGCACCCTGTATCATGCATCAAACCTGGGCTGGTGATTCATTTCACATATGATAATTTACATGTTTCAATGCAGTTCTCCCATATCAAACCACCCTAGCCCTCTCCCGTAGAGTCCAAAAGACTGTTTTATACATCTGCATCTCTTTTGCTGTCTTGCAAACAGGGTTATCGTTACCATCTTTCTAAATTCCATATATACACATTAGTATACTGTATTGGTGTTTTTCCTTCTGACCTACTTCACTCTGTATAATAGGCTCCAGTTTCATCCACCTCATTAGAACTGATTCAAATGTATTCTTTTTAATGGCTGAGTAATATTCTATTGTGTATATGTACCACAGCTTCCTTATCCATTTGTCTGCTGATGGACATCTAGATTGCTTCCATGTCCTGGCTGTTGTAAACAGTGCCACGATGAACATTAGGGTACACGTATCTCTTTCAATTCTGGTTTCCCTGGTGTGTATGCCCAGCAGTGGGATTGCTGGGTCATATGGCAGTTCTATTTCCAGGTTTTTTTTTGTTTTTTTTTTTATAAACATTTAGTTTATTTATGAGATACAACTGATCCTCAGCATCTAGGTGTTGCCCAGCACTGTGGCAAGCTGATGTACAATCTTGTTTATATACTGTGTCTTACCATCCCAATATCAACTGTCTTTGACCTGTCAATTGACTTGTTCCCACACTACTCCCCAGAACTTCTTCCTACATGGAGTGAGGATTCTCTTTCCCCAAAAATAATAAATAACATTTGCTCCAAACTTTTCTTTTATCACTAATATAAGGATGGGGTTATATTATTACCATAGCAATTGACAGTAGGGCTTTGAAAGTTCTGTCTCTGATCTACTCTGATGTATTTGGTCAGACTCCAGCAGTGAGCTTGCCCACTGTATTCTTTTTTTTTTTTCTCCCTTTTATTGTTTTTGCCATACAATGCCATGATATCACCATGGGTTTACATATGCTCCCCCTCCAGAAACCCCTCCCTCCCCCCCAGGAAATCTCGATGCACCAGCCCCGAGAATCAATCCTGGGCTGGCGATTGATTAGACACATGACAATTAACATGTTTCAATGCCATTCTCCCATATCATCCCACCCTTTCCCACATCCACAGAGTCCACGAGTCTGTTCTATACATCTGCGTTCCTTTTGCTGTCTCACATATTGGGTTCTCGTTACTGTCTTTCTAAATTCCATATATATGTGTTAATATACTGTATTGTTGTTTTTGCTTCTGGCTTACTTCATTCTGGATAATGGGCTCCAGTTCGGTCCATCTGAGTAGAATTGATTCAAATGAATTTTTTTTTAATGCTGAGTAATATTCCATTGTGTATATGTACCACAGCTTTCTTATCCATTCGTCAGTTGATAGGCATCTAGGTTGCTTCCATGTCCTGGCTATTGTAAACAATGCAGCGATGAACATTGGGGTACACGTGGCTCTTTCAATTCTGGTTTCCTCGGTGTGTATGCCCAGCAGTGGGATTGCTGGGTCATATGGCAGGACTATTTGCAGCTTTTTAAGGAACCTCCACACTGTTTTCCATAGTGGCTGTACTAGTTTGCATTTCCACCAACAGTGTAGGAGAGTTCCCTTTTCTCCACATCCTCTCCAGCATTTATTGCTTGTGGATTTTTGGATTGCAGCCATTCTGACTGGTGTAAAGTGATACCTCATTGTGGTTTTGATTTGCATTTCTCTGATAATGAATGATGTTGAGCATCTTTTCATGTGTTTGTTGGCCATTTGTATGTCTTCTTTGGAGAAATTTCTGTTTAGTTCTTTGACCCACTTTTGGATTGGGTCGTTTATTTTTCTGGAATTGAGCTGCAGGAGTTGCTTGTATATTTTTGAGATTAATTGTTTGTCTGTTGCTTTGTTTGCTATTATTTTCTCCCATTTTGAAGGCTGCCTTATCACCTTGCTTTTAGTTTCCTTTGTTGTGCAGAAACTTTTAATTTTAATTAGGTCCCATTTGTTTATTTTTTGCTTTTATTGCCAATATTTTGGGAGGTGGGTCATAGAGGATCCTGCTTTGGTTTATGTCAAAGAGTGTTTTGCCTATGTTTTCCTTAAGGAGTTTTATAGTTTCTGGTCTTATGTTTAGATCTTTGATCCATTTTGAGTTTATTTTTCTGTATGGTGTTAGAAAGTGTTCTAGTTTCATTCTTTTACAAGTGGTTGACCAGTTTTCCCAGCACCACTTGTTAAAGAGATTGTCTTTTCTCCATCGTATAGTCTTGCCTCCTTTGTCAAATATAAGGTGTCCATAGGTGTGTGGATTTAACTCTGGGCTTTCTATTTTGTTCCATTAATCTACATTTCTGTCTTTGTGCCAGTACCATACTCTCTTGATGACTGTGGCTTTGTAGTATAGCCTGAAGTCAGGCAGGTTGATTCCTCCAGTTCCATTCTTCTTTCTCAAGATTGCTTTGGCTATATGAGGTTTTTTGTATTTCCATAAAAAAATGTGAAATTATTTGTTCTAGTTCTCTGAAAAAGACTGCTGGTAGCTTGATAGGAGTTGCATTGAATCTATAGATTGCTGTGGGTAGTATACTCATTTTCACTATGTTGATTCTTCCGATCCATGAACATGGTATATTTCTCCATCTTTTTGTGTCCTCTTTGATTTCTTTCATCACTGTTTTATAGTTTTCTATATATAGGTCTTTTATTTCTTTAGGTAGATATATTTCTAAGTATTTTATTCTCTTTGTTTCAATGGTGAATGGAATTGTTTCCTTAATTTCTCTTTCTGTTTTCTCATTGTTAGTGTGTAGGAATGCAAGGGATTTCTGTGTGTTGATTTTATATCCTGCAACTTTACTATATTTATTGATTAGTTCTATTAATTTTCTGATGGAGTCTTTGGGGTTTTCTATGTAGAGGATCATGTTGTCTGCAAACAGTGAGAGTTTACATTGTTTTAAAATATGGGGAAGAACCAAAGTCCTGATAGTCCTACTTGAAACATTCTTTTCCTTCATAAAATGAAAGACATTCTCAGATTAGCCAGTGATAACAATGAAAGACCAATATATAATTCTGAAAACTGAGATTCATTAAGGAAGATGAAATGGGAGACAAAAGGGAAAATCAAGACAAAAGAGAATGATGAAATGACACAATAAGAGGGAATGAAAACCAAAAATGGAAATAGCAACCCCGGTGGTCCAGTGGTTAAGACTCTGCACGTCCAGTGCAGGGGATGTGGGTTTGATCCCTGATTAGGGAACTAAGATCCCACATGCTGCATATGGCCAAAAACAAAACAAAAGAAATAAAAAACAATTAGAGTAAAGGCCTATGTAGCTACTTTGCTTATCCCAAAGAACTGTCCAAATAAGAATGAAAATAACACAAAGCACATCTACTGTCATATTGTCTAATTTAATCCTGACAATAGCATTATGAGATGGACATGATACAAGTGTACCCATTTTTGAGATGAGAAAAGCAAGGTGTAAGCATACTGAATTTGGCCAACTGAATTCCTTGATTTCTGCCAAGGAATCTGAAGCTGGAGGGACAGATGCAAAGATCAAAGGATATTGAGAGATTATTCTTGGAAGCAGTGGTTGATGAAGTGAGTTGGGAATTGAGTGGCCAACACCCGCTGACAATAGAGCCAGCGATGTGGATTGGATAGGAGCAGTGCCAGGCTCCGGGTCCTAAGCAGATGCTTTTGTCAGGGAATTGGCCCTGTTCTCTGCTGACTAGGACCTTTGTTTCCTGACAGCTTTTTAAGCTGATTCTCCAGCATTGTCATTGGATGAATAAAATCCTCATATCCTTCCAATGACTTCTTTTTATCTTAAGTCAGTCAGGTTAGTGTCAGAGGTATACAAGTAAGAAGCCTAACCAGTTGAGGGCTGGAAGGCAAAGATACCTCCCCAGAGTTATTTAAACAGAAAATGGGGAATGGCATTTGAAATAAAAATAAAAAATTCTATCTCACCTCCCACATTTCAAGGACTTGCTTCTCTGACCATGAAATGTGATTCTGCTGGGGGTGGGGATGGAGTGGGGTGCAGGGAGCAAGATCTCTGCAGAAGCCTGGATAGTACTCATCACTGGCACTCAATGGATTCACCTTTCCCTACAGTGAAATATTTGAACTCTGTCCTTTGCAACTTTCTATAACAGACCTCAGGACATTCTTCCCCAGTTCTCATGCCTGCTTCCTTCTAGTCTCAGCCTAGATACTCCTACATCAGAGATGCCTTCTCTGATCATCTATAAAGTAAGTTTTTTCATGTTCCCACCTCTTGGCACAGCTCCTTTTTATTTTCTCAGGTAGCACTCATCATCTCCAAGTGTTTTTGACTATTTGTTGGTTTACATGTTTATCTCCTCCACCCAGAACCCCCATGCAGTCTTTTCTGTCTTATTTCTAACTGTATCCTCAGTGCTTAGAATAGCTCTGTCCTGGTGTGAATGTTTTATTGGATGAATGAATTAGTGGATGAAATCTATCCTTAGCCTGCCATGTATGTTCTATACTTCCAAAATAGTTGAAATTCACGTGTTTTAATATTCTTGCCATGTGGAGATTAGTGACATGTGGTTCGTTGATGTTCAGTTGATAAGTCATGTCTGCCTCTTTGGACAGGTCCCGTGGGCTGCAGCACACGAGGCTTCCCTGTCCTTTACTATCTCCTGGAGTTTACACAAACTTATGTACATTGAGTCAGTGATGCCATCCAACCATCACATCCTCTATCATCCCTTCTCCTCCTGCCCTCAATCTTTCTCAGCATCAGAGACTTTTCTGATGAGTCAGCTCTTTGCATCAGGTGGCCAAATTATTGCAGCTTCAGCATCAGCACCAGTCCCTTCCTGTGAATATTCAGGATTGATTTCCTTTAAGGTTGACTGGTTTGATCTCTTTGCTATCTAAGGGACTTTCAGGAGTCTTCTCCAGCACAAAATTTCAAAAGTATCAATTCTTCAGCACTCAGCTTTCTTTCTGGTCCAAATCTCACACCCATATATTACTACTGGAAAAACCATAGCTTTGACTATATGGACCTTTGTCAGCAAAGTGATGTCTCTGCTTTTTAATATGCTGTCTAGGTTTGTCACAGCTTTTCTTACAAAGAGCAAGAGTCTTTAATTTCACAGCAGCAGTAACCATCCACAGTGATTTTGGAGCCCAAGAAAATAAAACCTGTCATTGTTTCCACTTTTTCCTCATCTATTTGCCATGAAGTGATAGGACTGGATGCCATGATCTTAGTTTTTTGAATGTTGAGTTTAAAGACAGCTTTTTCACCCTCCTCTTTTATCCTCATCAAGAGGCTCTTTTAGTTCCTCCTCATTTTCTGCCATTAGAGTAGTATCATCTGCATATCTGAGGTTGTTGATATTTCTCCTGGCAATCTTGATTCCAGCTTGTGAGTCATCCAGACTAGCATCACATGATGTACTCTGCATAGAAATTAAATAAGCAGGGTGATGATACACAGCCTTGACGTACTCCTTTCCCAGTTTGGAACCAGTCTGTTGCAATCTCAATCTCTTCTGCCACCTCTTCTTAATCTCTTCTGCTTCTGTTAGGTCCATACTGTTTCTGTCCTTTATTGAGCCCATCTTTGCATGAAATGTTCCCTTGATACCTCCAGTTTTCTTCAAGAAATCATTAGTCTTTCCCAGTCTGTTGTCTTCCTCTCTTTCTTATCATTGTTCACTTAGAAGGCTTTCTTATCTCTCTTTGCTATTTGTCTGGAACTCTGCATTCATATGGATATATCTTTCCCTTTCTCCTTTGCCTCCATGTGGCTAGGACTTTTCTATTTAGTCGAATAACGATTCTAAATGTTCATAGAGCAGAGTTTTAAAAATTAAAGAAATATAAAATCTTATTACCTAAAATTTATTTTATAAATCTCCAGGCACTTTTGAAAGAAGTTGAATTGTACAGAAAACCTAGTATTTTCAGTCTCCCTTTCTCACAAAACCTATTTTAATTTGATGTAGCAAACTGTTGCTTTGTTAGCAATTCAAAAATTGTTTACTGAGCTCATCAGTATCAGTGAGTACGTTAGTCACTGGAGAATTTGTTGTGAACAAGGTGAGCATAGTCTGTGCCCTTAAAGAGCCTACCATTTTTCAGAGGCTCTATTCAGAACATATATAAGTTTGATGACACATCTGTCCAGGGTTCCAGGGAGAGGTCCTAGTCTAGACTGGGATGGAGAGTGGGTGATGGACAATGAAGCCTAACCTCAGATCTGTAGGGTAGTTAGTTAGCAAAGCAGGAAAAAGGGTGGGAGGCATGAAGCAAAGGCCTCAGCAGGTATAGAAAGAACACCCATGAAGGAGACCTATGAAGAGATCAGGCTGGAGTGATACACACTGATCACACCACATAGGACCGAGATCAGTGAGTGGCTTCTGGCCCACTGGGGTCAGAAGCAGCCAGTTTCTCCCAGCTAAATTTCTCTCACCAGCCTTACATGTGTGCTGGTCTAAACCCTCTCCAACAGTGTGCAGCTTAAATATCATCTCTTCTAGAAAGCCTTGCCTAACGTTTCAGATGGAGGAAGCCTCTCTCCTCAGTACCCCCACGGTCCATCACTTCATTTACCGACTGCCTGGTCGCCATGCAGCTTGTGCCCTGCACAACTTAAGCAACCTATGTGTCACCTCGGCCTGTCTATGCGGGCGTGAACGTATCATGTATTCCCGCCGGTCCTTAAGCAAGTCGAGCACGCAGCCTTCATTGGCTCGTCTGTGTACTGACTTTTGTGACGAAAACATCTCACTGGGTTAACGATCTAAATTCAGAATGTCAACGATCTATTAGTTCGGAGGGAAAAAATTAAGAAAAGGTACATGTGTAAATGGGTGAGAACTTGGTAAAAGAGTGTTAACAATGTTCAGATGTGAAGAGACGGAGAGACTGACCCAGCCACAGGCCATAAAGCTCAGTTCATTCAGCCGTTTTCTTTTCAAAACTTCAGAGTTTGCTTTATGTTTTGTGACTTCATAACTTCAAAGGGGGTCACAGGAATCCAATCTGTTGAGGTCACTATTGAGTTTATTACTTTGGATAATGCCTCATATGCGTTGTGTTTTTCCCTTTCAGAGGTTGCTACAGTAATACATGTTTAGAACATTAAATTACCAGTAGCATTTACATGGAGACATGCTATATCATGGGAGATACCCTATCTTTTTTTTCTTTTCTTTCCCTTTCTTTTTTCTTCCTTCCTTTCTACTACCCCCTTCCTTCCTTCCTTCCTCTCCTTTAGGAACATAGCAATCATACTTAAACTATACATCTGTTGACCAGAAGGCCAACCTGACCTCGGCTTTTAACTGCTTTCCCTGTGGTTGTGTTGAACAATCTCCCTGTCTCACCCCCATCTGTTGCTGTTACCTCTGAAATCTTCTTAGGTAATCTGTGTTCAAGATTGTGTGTGTGTGTGTGTGTGTGTGTGTGTGTGTGTGTGTGTGTGTGTGTAAAAACATCCTCAGGGAACGTTTTCTTAAAATTGTGTTTAGTAGCTCAGAAAAGCTAAATCTGTATTCCCCGCTCCTTATTCTATTACACGTTAGTGAGAGCAGCAGGATTACAGCTGTTAGGGATGGTGTCTATACTCCATGGAACTCAGCTTTTTCTCTCATGGCTTTTGCACACACAAACAGCTTGCTTTTTCAAAAAAGATCAAATGTCTTCTCCATTTAGATAGCTTGGTGGAATTGAGAGGCCCCAGGAAACACTTTCCTGAATGATATCATGTTTTGTGGGTAATTCCCTCTTCTGATTAATCAGAAGCACCGAAGCTTTTGTAGCACCAAAGTCAACTGTCGAACACAAGTGTAACCTAGGGTCTCACGTTAAGCCCTGAGACCTTAAATTAGTACATTAAGGGGGCACATGGCCCAGGACATGGGAAGCAGTATAATTTAGCATGGACTAAAGCAAGAGGAAATGGATGTCGCCAGATGGTCTCAATGAATACCCTGGACATAAAATTAAAATGTGTAGAAAAACATACATATAATGTTGAAATCTTGACAACCACCTACACTGTATTTTTCAGTTTATACTAGACTATATAACATTTATCAATTAAAAGTTTTTTTTTCAAAGTAAATTTTTAAAAATCAAAAAATTTCCCTTCTTACTGAATCAGAACTTAATCTGCTGAATTCATCGAGAGATGAGCTACTCAGGTTACAATCTATTCCCTCCTTTCCAGCATTTGTCCCCAAACTGACACAGAATGTTGGAGAGATAGTATCTTTGCTGGGGGTGGGAGTGGGCATGGGGGAAACTTATAATGAATTATCCAGATGTGCTCCTACCTCAGGGGAAATGAACATTTCATACAAGGGAACACATATCTAGCAAAGGACAAAATCATCCAGATTTGGCTGTGGGCTCTTGGAGGGCTTACTTATGTACATGAGTATAGAGATGATGCTTGACTAACTCTGAAGCAGTGGAGAGGTGATGCATTCTCTGTGTCTGACCAAGAGTAGTGATTCTTCAGAGTTCTCAGAATAAGCCCAGATCAGAACATTACAAGGGAATTTTCAGTAGGAAAGTTCTCTGGGTAGTTGAGGACCTCTATACATTCAGCATTTCAGACATAAATGTTTTAGGTTTCTTTTTCTTATTTTATTTATTTATTTATTTTTTTTATTGTTTTTGCCATACATTGTCATGATATCACCATGGGTTTACATATGCTTCCCCTCCGGGTCCCCCCTCCCTCCTCCCTCCCCCCCGGGAAATCTCGCTGCACCAGTCCCGAGCATCAATCCTGGGCTGGCGATTGATTAGACACATGACAATTAACATGCTTCAATGCACTTCTCCCATATCATCCCACCCTTACCCTCATCCACAAAGTCCACAAGTCTATTCTATACATCTGCGTTCCTTTTGTTGTCTCCCATGTTGGGTTCTCATTACTGTCTTTCTAAATTCCATATATATGTGTTAATATACTGTATTGTTGTTTTTGCTTCTGGCTTACTTCACTCTGGATAATGGGCTCCAGTTTCGTCCATCTGAGTAGAATTGCTTCAAATGAATTTTTTTTTAATGCTGAGTAATATTCCATTGTGTATATGTACCACAGCTTTCTTATCCATTCGTCAGTTGATGGGCATCTAGGTTACTTCCATGTCCTGGCTATTGTAAACAATGCAGCGATGAACATTGGGGTGCACGTGGCTCTTTCAATTCTGGTTTCCTCAGTGTATATGCCCAGCAGTGGGATTGCCAGGTCATATGGCAGGTCTATTTGCAGCTTTTTAAGGAACCTCCACACTGTTTTCCATAGTGGCTGTACTAGTTTGCATTCCCACCAACAGTGTAAGAGGGTTCCCTTTTCTCCACATCCTCTCCAGCATTTATTGCTTGTAGACTTTTGGATGGCAGCCATTCTGACTGGTGTAAAGTGGTACCTCATTGTAGTTTTGATTTGCATTTCTCTGATAATGAGTGATGTTGAGCATCTTTTCATGTGTTTGTTAGCCATTTTTATATCTTCCTTGGAGAAATGTCTGTTAAGTTCTTTGGCCCACTTTTTAATTGGGTTGTTTATTTTTCTAGAATGGAGCTGCAGGAGTTGTTTGTAAATTTTTGAGATTAATTGTTTGTCTGTTGCTTCATTGGCTATTATTTTCTCCCATTCTGAAGGCTGTCTTTTCACCTTGCTTATAGTTTCCTTTGTTGTGCAAAAGCTTTTAATTTTAATTAGGTCCCATTTGTTTATTCGAGTTTTTATTTCCAATATTCTGGGAGGTGGGTCATGGAGTATCCCGCTTTGGATTATAGCAGAGAGTGTTTTGCCTATGTTATCCTCTAGGAGTTTTATAGTTTCTGGTCTTATGCTTAGATCTTTAATCCATTTTGAGTTTATCTTTGTGTATGGTGTTAGAAAGTGATCTAGTTTCATTCTTTTACAAGTGGCTGTCCAGTTTTCCCAGCACCACTTGTTAAAGAGGTTGTCTTTTCTCCATTGTATATTCTTGCCTCCTTTGTCAAAGATAAGGTGTCCATAGATGCGTGGATTTATCTCTGGGCTTTCTATTCTGTTCCATTGATCTATGTTTCTGTCTTTGTGCCAGTACCATACTGTCTTAATGACTGTGGATTTGTAGTATAGCCTAAAGTCAGGTAGGTTGATTCCGCCAGTTCCATTCTTCTTTCTCAAGATTGCTTTGGCTATACGAGGTTTTTTGTATTTCCATACAAATTGAGAAATTATTTGTTCTAAGTCTTTGAAGAAGACCTCTGGTAGCTTGATAGGAATTGCATTGAATCTATAGATTGCTTTAGGTAGTATACTCATTTTCACTATATTGATTCTTCCAATCCATGAGCACGGTACATTTCTCCATCTGTTTGTGTCCTCCTTGATTTCTTTCATCAGTGTTTTATAGTTTTCTATATACAAGTCTTTTGATTCTTTAGGTAGAAATACTCCTAAGTATTTTATTCTTTTTGTTTCGATGGTGAATGGGATTGTTTCCTTAATTTCTCTTTCTGATTTCTCACTGTTAGTGTATAGGAATGCCAGGGATTTCTGTGTGTTGATTTTGTATCCTGAAACTTTGCTATATTCACTGATTAGCTCTAGTAATTTTCTCGTAGAGTCTTTAGGGTTTTCAATATAGAGGATCATGTCATCAGCAAACAGAGAGAGTTTTACTTCTTCTTTTCCAATCTGTATTCCTTTGATTTCTTTATCTGCTCTGATTGCTGTGGCCAAAACTTCCAAAACTATGTTGAATAGTAGTGGTGAGCGTGGGCACCCTTGTCTTGTCCCTGATTTCAGGGGGAATGCTTCCAGTTTTTCACCATTGAGGATAATGTTTGCTGTGGGTTTGTCATATATAGCTTTTATTATGTTGAGGTATGTTCCTTCTATTCCTGCTTTTTGGAGGGTTTTTATCATAAATGGATGTTGAATTTTGTCAAAGGCTTTCTCTGCATCTATTGAGATAATCATGTGATTTTTATTTTTCAATTTGTTAATGTGGTGTATTACATTGATCGATTTACGAATATTGAAGAATCCTTGCATCCCTGGGATAAAGCCTACTTGATCATGATGTATGATCTTTTTGATGTGTTGTTGGATTCTATTTGCTAGAATTTTGTTGAGGATTTTTGCGTCTAAGTTCATCAGTGATATTGGCCTGTAGTTTTCTTTTTTTGTGGCATCTTTGCCAGGTTTTGGAATTAGGGTGATGGAGGCCTCATAGAATGAGTTTGGAAGTTTACCTTCGTCTGCAATTTTCTGGAAGAGTTTGAGTAGAATAGGTGTTAGCTCTTCTCTAAATTTTTGGTAGAATTCAGCTGTGAAGCCATCTGGTCCTGGGCTTTTGTTTTTTGGAAGATTTCTGATTACGGTTTCAATTTCCATGCTTGTGATGGGTCTATTAATATTATCTATCTCTTCCTGGTTTAGTCTTGGAAAGTTGTACTTTTCTAGGAATTTGTCCATTTCATCCAAATTGTCCAGTTTATTTGCATATAGTTGCTGATAATAGTCTCTTATGATCCTTTGTATTTCTGTGTTTTCTGTTGTGATCTCTCCGTTTTCATTTCTAATTCTGTTGATTTGGTTCTTCTCCCTTTGTTTCTTGATGAGTCTGGCTAACGGTTTGTCAATTTTATTTATCTTCTCAAAGAACCAGCTTTTGGCTTGGTTGATTTTTGCTATGGTCACTTTTGATTCCTTTGCATTAATTTCTGCCCTGATCTTTAAGATTTCTTTCCTTCTACTAGACCTGGGCTTCTGCATCTCTTCCCTTTCTAGTTGCTTTAGGTGTATAGTAAGGTCATTTATTTGATTTTTCTCTTGTTTCCTGAGGTGAGCTTGTATTGCTATGAACTTTCCCCTTAGCATTGCTTTCACAGTGTCCCATAGGTTTTGAGCTGTTGTGTTTTCATTTTCATTCGTTTCCATGCATAACTGAATTTCATTTTTAATTTCTTCTGCGATTTGTTGGTTATTCAGCAGTGTGTTGTTGAGCCTCCATATGTTGGAAGTTTTGAGAGGTTTTCTCCTGTAGTTGATATCTAATCTCACTGCATTGTGGTCAGAAAAGATGCTTGGGATGATTTCAATATTTTTGAATTTATCAAGGTTAGATTTATGGCCCAGGATGTGATCTATCCTGGAGAAGGTCCCGTGTGCACTTGAGAAAAAGGTGAAATTCCTTGTTTTGGGGTGGAATGACCTATAGATATCAATTAGGTCTAGTTGGTCTATTGTTTCATTTAAAGTTTGAATTTCCTTGTTACTTTTCTGTCTAGTTGATCTATCCATTGGTGTGAGTGGTGTATTAAAGTCTCCCACTATTATTGTGTTGTTGTTGATTTCCCCTTTCATATTTGTTAGCATTTGCCTTACATATTGTGGAGCTCCTATGTTAGGTGCATAAATATTTATAATTGTTATTTCTTCTTCCTCGATTGATCCTTTGATCATTATGTAATGTCCATCTTTATCTCTTTTCACTGCCTTTATTTTAAAGTCTACTTTATCAGATATGAGTATTGCCACTCCTGCTTTCTTTTGGTCTTTATTTGCATGGAATATCTTTTTCCAGCCTTTAACTTTCAGTCTATATGTGTCCCTAGGTTTGAGGTGGGTCTCTTGTAGACAACATATATAGGGGTCTTGTTTCTGTATCCAATCGGCCAATCTTTGTCTTTTGGTTGGGGCATTCAGCCCGTTTACATTTAAGGTAATTATTGATAAGTATGATCCCGCTGCCATTTATTTTATTGTTTTGGGCTCCAGATTATCTATCCCATCGGTGTTTCCTATCTAGGAAAGATCCTTTAGCATTCGTTGGAGGGCTGGTTTGGTATTACTGAATTCTCTCAGTTTCTGCTTGTCTGAGAAAATTTTGAATTCTCCTTCAAATTTGAATGAGATCCTTGCTGGGTAGAGTAGTCGGGGTTGTAGATTGTTTTCTTCCATGACTTTAAGTATGTTTTGCCATTCCCTTCTGGCCTGAAGCGTTTCTGATGAGAGATCAGCTGTTATCCTTATGGGATTCCCCTTGTGAGTTATCTTTTGCTTCTCCCTTGCTGCTTTTAATATTTGGTCTTTGTATTTGATATTTGCCAATTTGATTAATATGTGTCTTGGGGTGTCCCGCATGGGGTTCATTCTATTTGGGATTCTCTGTGTTTCTTGGACCTGAGTGGCTATTTGCTTCCCCAATTTAGGGAAGTTTTCTACAATTATCTCTTCAAGAATTTTCTGATGATCTTTCTTTTTGTCTTCTTCTTCTGGGACTCCTATGATTCGAATATTGGTGCGTTTAATATTGTCCCAGAGGTCTCTAAGGTTGTCTTCATTTCTTTTAATTCTTTTTTCATTTTTCCTTTCTGTTTCATTTATTTCTGTCATTCTGTCTTCTATCTCACTTATTCTGTCTTCTATCTCTGTTATTCTACTGTTGGTTCCCTCCAGAGTGTTTTTGATCTCATTTATTGCATTATTCATTGTATTTTGTCTCTTTTTCATTTCTTCTAAATCTTTGTTAAAGCTTACCTGCATCTTCTCAATCCTTGCCTGCAGGTTATTGAGCTGTAACTCCAACTTATTTTCCAGGTTTTGGATCATTTTCACTATCATTATTCGGAATTCTTTGTCAGGTAGACTTCCTATCTCTTCGTCTTTTGTTTGGTCTAGGGGGTATTTATCCTGTTCCTTTACTTGCTGGGTATTTCTCTGCCTTTTCATCTTGTTTATCTTGCTGTGTTGTCCCTTTATTGTGGGGATTCCTCTCTATGGGAGGGGTTGGATGCGTGGTTTGTCGAAGTTTCCTGGATGGAAAGGCTTGTGTGGTTTTCTGGTGGGTGAGTCTAGGTTTCCTCACTGTTACTCCTCACGTTGGCACTGGGTCGCCTCTCCAAATGCCCGATGTCCTCTGCCAGCATTCAGTTCCTGTTTTTTGGAGTTTGCTCGGCCTTTAAAAGTTCTTTTGGTATATTTATTGGGGAGAGAGTGTTCTCCCCGTCCTATTCCTCCGCCATCTTAGTTTCGCCCCCTGTTTTAGGTTTCAAACCTCTAAGCAGTCTTTATGTGGCACAGGAATACTTTTTTGTAGTGACAGTCTTATTATCAATTCCTTTTCTCAAAATATTTTGAAAAGAAACTTTGCTCAACAAATGTGTTTTATTTATTTTTTAAAAATTGTATTTACTTATTTTGCTTTATGGCTCTGATTGCTCTTTGCTGCTGTGCAGGCTTTTCTGTAGTTGTGGTGCGCTGGGGCGACCCTCTAGTGTGGTCCGTGGGTTTCTCAATGCAGTGGCATCTCTTGTTGCAGGGCAAGGGCTGTAGGGCATGCCAGCTTCAGTAGTGGGGCTCCTAGGCTCAAGAGCACGGCTCAATAGTTGCGGCACATGGGCTGAGTTGGTCTGTAGCATATGGGACCCTTCTGGATCAGGGGTCAAACCTGTGTCTCCTGCGAGACAGAGGGTTCTTTGCCACTAAATCACTAGCAAAGCCCAACAAATGCTTTTTAAAGTGTCTATAATGTGCCAGACACTCTTGTAGAAACTATATATGCGTATATCAGAAAAAAGAGGCAAAGGGAAAATAGAGATACCGAACTAAGTGAGAATTTAAAACTTAAGATTTTATTTGGAAGGTTTTTGACAAAACTGCCCAACTGCCTATATTTTCTGAAAATTAAAAAAAAAATGAGATAACACTCTCCTGAATTATGTGTCAATGAAATAGAACATCTTGGCACCACCCTGCAGGCCCACCCCACCTGGCTGGTAGTAACACTAACGTGAATTGGGAGCTACATCTCTCCAGGCGGCTCTGCACAGAGACACCTCTATTGAGATACCAGAGTAACATAAGAGCTCCTTGGCCCTGGAATACGGTGCAGGCCGAGAGAGTAAGTGTGGAAGCCTCTCCTACAAAATATCTGTCCCTGAGGCATGGCAGATAGTAATAACAGTACAATTTGCTGAATTAAGAAATCAAAATTTCATAGAACATTTTTTTGTTTGTTTCCTGGGCAGAAACCTCTACCTGCAATTATTCAGATCATGTTGAGGCACCTGGTCAACCTGAGTGAAATGTAGATAAAACTGTGAATGAACCCACCCGGTTGCCTATAGCCCTACACATCAAGGTGAGTAAGTTTACAGAATTCCCCTCCAAGTAGTATCACTGCATAATGAGCAAGGCAAAGGAGAGAAATCGAAGTAGAGGGCTGGAAGGACCCAAAGACGAATGTGACAGACTTGGCCCATTTAGCTGGGTTTGGTCCTGAATTCATCCTGAATACCCTCTCATCACTGGACAGTTTGAGGAAATCCTACGTGTGTAGAGGGAACAAACTGCTGTGTTTGGTTAGAAACACAGCAGGAGCAGTGGCTGGAAGAATAACGTGGTACCTTAACAGCAGGGTTCTGAATGGCCTGCCCGGTTGTTTGGATCACATTCTGTTATGCACTCAATGAATCTTTATGGAGCATCCGCCACAGGTCAGGAGTTGTTCCAGGCAATGAAATTCAGTGTGATTCCACCTTCCAAGCAAGAAGGAAGAGGGGCCAATGTTCTATTTCACTGGAAGTGGATGCTGTGCTTAGTCACTCAGTCATGTCTGATTCTTTGCAATCCCCGTGGACTGTAGCATGCCAGACTCCTCTGTTCATGGGATTCTCCAGGCAAGAACACTGGAGTGAGTTGCCCTGCCCTCCTCCAGGGGATCTTCCCAACCCAGGAATTGAACCCAGGTCTCCCACATTGCAGGTGGTTTCTTTACCATCTGAGCCACCAGGGAAGCCCCCAAAATCAAGAAAACAAACAAGGCAATATCAAGTGGTGATAAGTGCTGGGCAGAAAATGCAATAGACAGTGCAATGACAGCATGAATGGGGCAGCCATTAGGTCATCCAGGAAGACCTAAGGAGGTGACATGAAGGCTGAGACAAGAGGAAGCATGCATGAGAAAGTCCTTGAGGAGAATTGTCCTGGGAAGGGGAACAGCCCTCAGGTTGAAATCAGTAGTATGGCTGAAAAGTAATGGTCAAGGAACAAGAGCAGTGATGGATGATGCGGTCAGTGAGGTGAACATAGGGAGGGCCAGGTCAAAGAGAGCTATCAAGGTTATGGTTAGGGGTTTCTGTATTTCCCTAAGTACAATGGAAGGTAATAAAGTGTTTTAATTAGAATGCATTGAAGTATGAATGCACAATTTTTTAAAGTTCATTCCACTGCCCTTTTACGTGAAAAGTGGATTAGAGATGGGCAAGACTAGGAACAGGGAGACCAGTTTTACTAACTAATAAGAAATCTATTTTGAGAAATGAGTAAGGGGTGCTGGTACCTGAGCTTAGGAAAGTAACAGAGATGGTAAAGTGAACAGACTTTAGGTGCATTTTGGAGGCAGATTTGATAGGAGTTGATCATGAGTGATAGGAGGGAAGGAGAGAAATCAAGAATGGCTCCTAGATGTTGGATGAGTGGATAAAGATGGAGAAGACTGGGGATGAGCAGATTTTAAGAGGAACCCAGATTTCTCCAGGTAATGGGGAGCAATTTATTCAAGTTTTATCTTTTTTTGAGCAGGAAAATGGCATGATTAGAATTATACTTCAGTGAGACAATAGGTACCCTTGAAATTGTGTATGAAAGAATTAGAGATGTGTGTCCTTCATCTTAATTCAAACATTGTTATTCAGATATATAATAACATATATATCTATAAAGTAAAAGGTACTAAAGTCCTCTTTGGGTGATTTTATCTGTAATTGTTTGTCAAAACTTCCCAAGTACCAAAAATTAAGTTAGAAGCTCTGAAGACCAAGATGTATGAGACATATCCCCCATTGGAGAAGCTTGCGCTATACCTGGAGTTATAGCAAGACCACATCTAACTTTAATATTGAGGTTTAACTTTCATTGTTGTTTTTGGTGCAAAGCCAAAGTATTACAGGAGTTCTATAATTGGGGTGATGATGTCTTCGTGGCATGGTTGCAGTGGGCTGGGAAACTTGTTTGGTGAAATACTTAACCTTTAAGTAGAGAGGGATTCGGTCTTTGTTAGGAAGACCCTCTGCATGATGATCTCATGTGGTTGGTGTGCTCCCTACCATGTTTATGTCTGTTTAAACCTTCCCTGTCTTCTTCTCCATAGAGACTGATGGCTTTAAGAAAATTTGTTTCAGGTCTTCAGCCATTACTAAGGGGAGACATTGTTAAGGAATAATCAGCAGATGACATGCTGTCATGGGCGGGGATGTTGAGCCACTCTGTGGGCAGAGGAAACACTGTGAATAAGGCCTGAGCAATAGTGAGAAACCAGAGTATCAGATGTGGAAACTGCCTTGAGTAAAGCCAACTCCATTTCGTCCTGTGACTCTCACTTAGCATTTTAAAAGACCCAAGTCTCTGCCATCAAAATCCTAAACTATCCACCTCTCCAGAGTCCAGTGCTGTAACACATGGGCTCTTGAGAAGGTCTGCTGTTTGTTTCTACGGGTTGGTGGGTCCTGTTTGTGATCACTGCTGTTGCTTTTAATTGTGCCACTGAAGCTGAAACAGCTGGATGGAAAGCAAACACTGGAGGTGGAGTGGGGAACAAATCTTTGGCTTTGCTTGTATTGAAAACAGCCACTGAGTAGCTTTCTTGACTTTTCAGCCCTTCAAATTGTTATCCCACTTGATGGTAACAGATTCTTCAGGGCATAATCAAAAGCTATCAGATGTCGACTCCTCTTGGATAGATGAGAAGGAGCAAGGAGAAGCACTGCAGAGAGCATCTTCCAGGCAGAGAAGCTGCTCTGTGCAAAGACACAGAGGTGCCTGTGGGCCGTGTCCCATATTTCCCGGGGGTAGGGGTGGTGGTTAATAGGATTATTCCTACCTGATCTACATAAGAACTGCATATTATTCACTATCTGATCCCATTTTCTACTGATCATATTCACTCTTTCTGTTCCCTCCAAAAAACCTTTATTTTCTACTTAAAACCCTTATTTTCTATGATCTACTCAAGAGATCATAGATGGTCTGCGAGTGGAAGTGATCACTTGCAGAAGAGAATGTAAGAAAGAGGAACTGTACCATCACATCATCTTGCTGGGTCATTATGCCCCTGCTTTTATAAGTGACCCTGTACTCTTTTACCTTTTTCTCTCTGTTCTCAAGTTAGCACACTGAAATCAGCATAATTTGTTTTTCCTTTCTTACTAGTTTTCAAAAAAAAAAGCCCATCTTTAAAACTCTTAAAATGTTTATATGCATAAGGATTCCTTGTTCAATGGGGGAAGATTAGAAATACAGATAGATGCTAATTTCACAGCACTATGAACTCACAGATCAGTGTGTCTCTCTGTGGCATGTACCATGTTGTCTGGGAGTTGTTTTCCTTGCACACCGCAATATACGTCAAGTGTGATATAAATATGTTAAAGACTCATTAAGATTGCACAATGATTTTTCACTTAACAAAGACAAACCTTTAAAAAAAGATAAACAGAACTCTCTATGTCACTTTTCAAAATAATATTTACTATATAATACACTATGAATGTATTGTAAATAAATTTCCTGTCCTTTCCAATATATGCATGCATATAGTAATATAACTTTATAATGTTCATCTACAGACTACTTTCTTCTCTTAGCAGTACATCTGTTAATGTTTTTAAGTGTGATTATAAAATCTCAAAATCAATTTATAAATGTAAATTTTGAGCTTTTCTCAAATATTCCCCAAGTAATTCAGAGAATTTCCTGGGGTATCTTGTGTGGACCCCAAAAATAATCTTCTGGACTATTTTTCTCTATATAAAGCATCAAGTTCTTTCCTCCTTCCTTGCCTTTTCTTAGTGCTATTTAGAGCCCAGTGTAGCTATGTTCCCCTTCCCTTCCTAGAGACAGCATCTTTGCTGCTGGTGTGGCCTCTAGTGACCTAGTGTCTGGGAGGAAGATGTCAGTGCTTGATGTTGAAGACACAGCTCTGCACTACATGGGCCACGTCCTACCCCATGAATGTAACTGAAGCCAACGGCGATATGATTTTTGCTCTCAGTGTATCTGATTTTTTGTTCATTATTCTCTCTACATCAAAGCCCCTCCCTCTTTCTCCTAGTACTCATGCATTCATCTGCTCATTCATTCCATCAGTACCTAGGCTGAGTAATAGGGGGACAGGGCTTCCTGGGTGACTCAGAGGTAAAGACTCTGCCTGCCAGTGCAGGAGCCACAGGAGATGTGATTTCAACCCCTGGGTTGGGAAGATTCCCTGGAAGAGGAAACGGCAACTCACTCCAGTGTTCTTGCCTGGAAAATCCCATGGACTGAGGAGCCTGGTGGGCTCCAGGCCATGGATTTGCAAAGAGTTGCAAATGACCAAGCAACTGAGGGCATCAGAGCAGAGCAATACAGGTTCAGTTGTTCAGTCGGCCCCTTCTTCCTCCAGGGGTTCTTCCTGACCCAGGGACCAAACCCCAGGCTCCCCCATCTCTCACAATGCAAGGCAGATTCTTTACCACTAGTGCCACCTGGGAAACCCAGAGCAATAAGGATATAGGAAACAAAACAGACACGATCCTGGCCTCACGGAGCCTCCAGTCAAGTAGAAAGAGCAGGCATTAAGCTGGTAAACACAACAACAAATATATTACTTTATTAGGAGGAAGACTACAGATGCTGTGAGGGGGAATGATAATGGAAGTACAGTGTTTGCTGTGGACTCAAGAAAGCGGCTTTCAGGAAGAGAGTCAGTGAGTAGTTGGAAAATGATAAGCTAAAAATCTAGCACCGACTTTCCCAGAATCATCTTCCCCCTAACACTCTGGTCCATTTTCCTGGAAGTTACCTCTTGTCCCAGCTTCTCTTCTTAGAATGAGCTCATTCTCCATGATTCCTCCGTCCTTTGATAAAAAGGATTCTGACCAGCTGACCCCAGATCTCAACATTTTGAGCTGAGGATAAACAAGTTCTGGACTAAACACAGTTTCAAATCTATCCATTTTCATACCTTCCTGTACAAGAGGGTTAGAAATAGCTTCTCAATAAAGAAGATCTAATTATCCAATCAAGGTAATTTTTCTAATTGAAGCAACTACTTGATGAAATGTCTTCATTAGAGTGCTCAGACTCTTCAATGGTATTCTGTGGTGCAAGGATCACTTAATAGCATTCACAGTTGTAGAAGAATAATGGATTGAAAGAAGAGAGAAATATTAGTTTTTTTTTCTCTCCTCAAACAGGTTTGCTTTTGTTCTTTGAATAATAGGGTTTTCACACGAGGGACAGAGGAAGACTGAGAGAGATGGAGGAAAGGAGAGAGGGAGAAGGGGAATGAGAAAGAATCAAATGGTTATAGTCTTTTCAGTACCAGGGTTTTCAGTCCTTCTCTGCGCCCCCTAGTTTAATGACCTAATATGAATGATCTATAGTTATACCCAGTACTCTTCATTTTTAGAGCTAGGTAATTGTCTCTTATCTCATCTTTGTGAACTGTTTCATTTTTCTTTTATGACATTTCTATGGGCTCGCCTTCTCTATGCACAGGCTGGTGACAGGGGATGGTAATAGGTTGTTTCAAATCAGAAGTTTATGATGGCCTCATAAAGTCTTCCCCACACATAGGAGTCATCTATAAAAATATATGAAGAAGTTATGGATCTGCTGTGTCTTAGGAGAATGGCGGGTGGGAGCCTGGCATTTCTGAACAGCTTATGTGCTTCTGAGCATGGTTCCCGTGTGGAAATAAAAAGATATACATACATAGCTCAGCGAGCTGTCAGTGGAGACGCTGTGAATTAGAGCAGAGCTCAAGAGGGTCACAAAAATTAGAGGGCATTTCTCTGCTCATTACTAACTCTGGGGCTGTTGTCATCTTGGCACTTTATCATCTTAAATCATCAGTTAATCTGCAATATCTTAGAGAAATATTTTGTGTCAAACTGCCTAGGTTTCGACTTCTTTTTCTTTTTTCCCAAGAGACATTTCTTGTGGTTTAAAGCTTCCTGAAAAGTCACCTTGTTGTATGACTGAATTCTGCTGTGTTGTTGAATTTTTCATGTGCTTCCCTATACTTGCTCCTGCTGTGGTCATTGAAGTGAGAAGTCAGGAAAATGGGGGCAGAAAAGGTAGATGTAAATGAGTGTGCTGACCTTGAAGCGGCCCTTCAGCTCTGGGTGCTGTCAGGTGGGGATGTTACGAGGGCCTATACCTCTTCCACTAGGCAAAATGCTAGAGATCCTATGGCTTCAAAACACTCCTATACCCTTGCTATAACACCTCTCTCCTCCCTGTTACTCACAAAATGTAACTACCTACATTTAGGGAAACAATTCTGTGGACTGTCAGTCTTTCAGCAATGAGAGAGATGATAGCAAGACTTCATCCCAGGATCTGTAAGGCCTTGGTTAAAAAACAACAAAAAAAAACTATTCACAGCTCAAGCAAAATTTTGCCGTTCATTTAAAAAAAATATACTCTAATTTTTCAATCAGTTAGTATTGTAGAAACCTGGAACCTCTTTATGAAATGCAGTATGCCTAAATGGACTTACTTTACTGTTTTGTTGGTATAATTGCAAGTGTATTTCATCCAAAAAACAAATATCAATCCCGTGGATTGATCATTTATCTACCACACACTCAGTGCTTAGTGTCTTCTATGCAATTTTACTTCATCCTTACAATAACCCTGTAAGTACAGACGTTGCTATTACTCTTGTATTACAGACAGAGAAGCTGAGGTTTAGAGAACATGCAATGACACATCTGATTTTATATGGCTAGGAAGTTGGTAGAGCCAGAATGGAAACTGGCATCTGGGCCCTAATTACAAATTTCATCCTCACAGAATTAACATTAACTGACAGATTTGGGGAAGGCATTTGGTTGCTTCCAAGAGGAAGATGTTTTTGAAGTAAGAATATTATTAAATGCAGGTTCATGGACCCAATGCATAGTGAGGCCAAACAAAAAGAATCATCAGTGTTTGGAGCAGACAGTGAAACTGTTAGTTACTCATTCATGTCAACTCTTTTGTGACCCCATGGACTGTAGCCCACCAGGCTTCTCTGTCCATGGGATTTTCGAGGCAAGAATGATGGAGTGTGTCGCCATTTCCTTCTTCAGGGGATTTTCCCTAACCGGGCATTGAACCCATGTCTCCTGCCTTGGCAGGCAGATTCTTTTCCACTGTACCACCTGGGAGCAGAGAGAAAGGTTTACTTCAGGGCTATACAAGGAGAATGGGTGACTTGTGCTCAGAAACCCTGGATTTGCTGTGGTTTTCAGGGTGAAGTTTTTAATAGGCAAATTTGGGGTTGAGGGCTACAGGGAGTGTAACTTTCTTCCGATGACTTTGTGGTGAGGTAACAGGGCATGTTCCAGGAATCTTGTGTTCAGGCTGAATTTACCATCCTCTACCTGGAGGGTGGGGCAGAGTTCCAGCAGAAAATCTCAAGAATATTGCTCTGTATATCCCTTGAGGGGGAGCCAGGACTCTGCCCCCTCCTGAAGTATTTTTTCTTGACTGTTTCTCCTTTGTCTCTATATTACCTCACATCCCTAGTTAATAACTGTTTGAATCTGCTGTTTGGAACTCAGGGAAGACCCAGGAGGCTGAAACCTTCTTTTCCTACAAACAAGAAATGGGGGACACAGAAAGGGTTTGTATCTGGAAGGACCCCCACAGGGTTCTGGTAGGTTTCAAGAATGTTGTAGAATTTTTTTCTGAAGCATTAAGGGAAAATTCATGCTCATTAATTTTGTGCCTGATATGTATATATTAGGATAAGTATACTATGCAGTTTATGTTATGCCAGTTTTGTAGCAAGCACATATTGTAGGATTCTTAGATTGGAAAAATAAACTGGCCCGAGATGAGTAAGAATCCAGGTGACCTTAAAAATACCTCTGTGCTTTTTAGCTATTTTTAAGTTATTTTTGTTCAATATAATGATATAAGTAGAACATATTCAATGGCCATAAGAGCAAAAAAAAAAAAAATCCTCACAATCTTCCTGGAGAAAGCTTTCATTATTACTCTTATTTTATGTACTAAAGGACAGACATATTGAAATATGTCAGCACCAATTGTAAAATAAGTTAACATTTATTGAGCACTTAATATGCACCACGTTGCCAGGTAGTCAGCTAATTTTCACAATAACTCTATGAAGTAAATGCTCCCATGTTACAGATGATAATAAAGCTAAGACAGAGTTACATGCATTCCTTTCCCAAGGTCATACAAAATATAATAGCCAGAACAAAAGCCAGATCTATCTCTAGAATCTGTGCTCCCAGTCACTCTGTAGCATGGCCTCTCCTTCTATATACGCTACTGTATTTATATATTAGCCACACTATATGTTGCTATTATGTTTAAATAATTATTATATTTACCTTCTGGAGTTGCTTTCCATGGTGACCAAAATTCATACCCCTGGCATTAATTTCTTTCATTATTCAGTTAGTTTCAGCAGCACTTTTGGTTTTTATTTCCTTCAGAACAGAATTATTATGATGTTATTCATTCATTTACTTATTCAGTCATTTTCAAGTTCATTCATTAATTTCCTCAATAAATAGTGATTCAGCCTACACTACAATGTCCTATCTATAATCCACTTGGCTAGGCATGTGGGAGAGTTACAACGTCTCTATGAATGCATTAAAGAACCCAGAGCTTAAGGGGAGGATCAGTGTAATGGGGTAAAACAAAGTCAAGTTGAAGAGCTAACCTGACCACGATTCAGGATAAGGTATTTCTGTAACACAGTTGAGAAATAAGCCATGTAGGAGTTAAAAGAAGGGACTCATTTTTATCAGGATAGAGGTCAGGAAAGATTCGTAAAAGAAATGGAATTGAGATGGAATTAAAGTTGTCCTAAAGGATGAATATTTGCCATAGAAAATGTTTCATTCAGAAAAGACCTTAGAGACTGTACCTAATTCTCTCATCTTAAAGAACATTAATTGATTTCCCAAGGTCACTCTCTCTCTTCTGTAACCCCTTCTTCAGTTCCAAATCTGGATGCTTGCTTAATACTCCTCCCCACCACCACCTTTGGCTTTGCTTAGTACTATTTTTACAAATAGTTTAGACAGATTGACTTGAATTCAGTATTGGTTACCTTGCTCACATCTTAAATACTCTCAAGAGGCAAATAAAATAAAGCAGACCTTTAATTAGTAAAAAATCATTAAGGAAAAGTAATGCTGACTAGGCACACCTAGAGTAGAGTCTGATAGATTTAGTGCCAAGTCAGGCTTGGAAGAGAAGAGAAAGTAGCAGATGGAGTTTTATGCTGCTAATGACAGCAGGTGGAAAACAGGTAATAGCAAACAGATGGGCCCCATAATATGGAAAGACCACCAGCATCACATTTTCCACTGCTTTGTTCCCAAATAGTAGTAAGATTCAATAGACAATTCATTGCAAAAAGCCTATTGAGCACAAGCTCTTACAGGTATAATGCTGGGTACCATAAGAGGAAAGTACAAAAATAAGGCTGTTTCTATACCAAAGCTCTGTACTGAGGTTCAGGAAAAGTAGAAAATACAAAACAAGTACAAAAAGAGAGCAGCTGAATGAAAAAAAGGACAAATAAATGCTAAAAGAGAAATACAAGTAAAGCATTCATGGAGGAGGTAGCACTCAAGATGAGTCTGATCAGTGGGCCAGAAAAGCAGAAGGAAATGTTCAGAGTTAGGTAAATGCTAGAGAAGATTTACTTAATTGCAAATGGCAGGTAGAGAGAAGCAAATATATGTCATGGAGAGCTATGCAATAGGGTGGAGGAGGACCCTGGTCATCACTGAATGGCTGGGAATGTCACTTAAAACTTTTTCTCTTTCCATTTCTTCATGTCCAAAATGAGCTAGTTTCTACAGTCCCTTCTGAGTTTAGGAGTAGGTTATCTCTAATCTAGAGACTTCATAAATATCTCAGACTAATATTTCCCAAAGAATGGGACAGTATGTGCTACCAGTGGAATATGTAATTCAAGTGGTATATATGGAATATTTATACCAAAGAATGGCAAGGAGAGATAACAAAGCCTTCCTCAGTGATCAATACAAAGAAATAAAGGAAAACAATAGAATGGGAAAGACTAGAGATCTCTTCAAGAAAATTAGAGATACCAAGAGAACATTTCATGCAAAAATGGACACAATAAAGGACAGAAATGGTAGGGACCTAACAGAAGCAGAAGATATTAAGAAGAGGTGGCAAGAAGACACAGAAGAACTGCACAAAAAAGATCTTCATGAACCAGATAATCACAATGGTGTGATCATTCACCTAGAGCCAGACATCCTGGAATGTGAAGTCAAGTGGATCTTTGGAAGCATCACTGTGAACAAAGCTAGTGGAGGTGATGGAATTCCATTTGACCTATTTCAAATCCTGAAAGATGATGCTGTGAAAATGCCACACTCAATATGCCAGCAAATTTGGAAAACTCAGCAATGGCCACAGGACTGGAAAAGGTCAGTTTTCACTCCAATCCCAAAGAAAGGCAATACCAAAGAATACTGAAACTACCACACAACTGCACTCATCTCACATGCTAGTAAAGTGATGCTCAAAATTCTCCAAGCCAGGCTTCAATAGTACGTGAACTTCCAGATGTTCAAGCTCAATTTACAAAAGGCAGAGGAACCAGAGATCAAATTGCCAACATCTGTTGGATCATCAAAAAAGCAAGAGAGGTCCAGAAAAACATCTACTTCTGCTTTATTGACTATGCCAAAGCCTTTGACTGTGTGGATTGCCACAAACTGTGGAAAATTCTTTAAGAGTTGGGAGTACGAGACCACCTGACCTGCCTCCTGAGAAATCTGTATGCAGGTCAGGAAGCAACAGTTTGAACTGGACATGGAACAACAGACTGATTCCAAATAGGAAAAGGAATACATCAAGGCTGTATATTGTCACCCTGCTTATTTAACTTATATGCAGAGTCTATCATGAGAAATTCTAGACTGGATGAAGCACAAGCTGGAATCAAGATTGCTGGGAGAAATATCAATAACCTCAGATATGTAGATGACACCACCCTTGTGGCAGAAAGCGAAGTAGAACTAAAGAGCCTCTTGATGAAACCTTGCTGGGTTCCTCATAAATTAATTTTTCCCATGCTTGCTATGTGTTTGTATTGAGTTACATTTGCAGCTTTTCAAAAATTATGCTTTTGCATACAATGTATTAGGGTTTAAGCAAAACCATATGTACATTTATCTATACATGTTTACTAATAATTATATTAATTATAAGGACTTAAACTTACTGTACTCTGGGAGCTGGTTTAGAGGTCTAAGTAAGGGTGTACAGTTGCTTCTGTGTCTGCTGCTGGCACCTGTGTCCACAGGCAGGTGGGAAGAGCAGGATGTGAAGCAGGGCCAGAACAGACAGGCTGGATGGAGGTGAAGCTGGTGCCTTCCATCATGGAGCTAACCACGCATCTGGTCCAGGAGTCAGGGAAGCTGATCCAGCAGAAGGATCTGGCAGGGGCCCAGCTCTGTCCCAGGCCAACATGGTGAGCTGGTGGATAAGTACCAACATGCTCGAGTGCCAACAGTTCTGGATGCCCTGTTGTGGTAGTCGCTGCTGTTTAGTCGCTCAGTCATGTCCGACTCTTTGCAACCCTGTGAACTGCAGCACACCAGGCTTCCCTGTCCTTCACTGTCTTCCAGAGCTTGCTCAAACTCATGTCCATTGCGTCGGTGATGCCATCCAACCATCTCATTCTCTGTCATCCCCTTCTCATCCTGTCCTCTGTCTTTCCCAGCATCAAGATCTTTTCCAATAAGTTGGTTCTTCATATCAAGTGGCCAAAGCATTGGAGCTTCAGCATCAGTCCTTCCAATAAGTATTCAGGGTTGATTTCTTTTAGAATTGACTAGTTTGATCCCCTTCCAGTCCAAGGGACTCTCAGGAGTCTTCTCCAACACCACAGTTCAAAAGCATCCATTCTTCGGCGCTCAGCCTTCTTTATGGTCCAACTCTCACATCCACACATGACTACTGGAAAAACCACAGCTTTGACCACACAGACTTTGGTCACCAAAGCGATGTCTCTGCTTTTTAACACACCGTCTGAGTTTGTCATGGCTTTTCTTCAAAGGAGCAAGTGCCTTTTAACGTCCAGGCTTCAGTCACCACCTGTAGTGACTTTGGAGTCTAAGAAAATAAAATCTGTTGCTTTTTCCCCTTTTTTGTCCTGTGGCCACCTTTCAAGCATAAAAGAAACAAGGTATCCACTGCTCCTCTTCTACTTTCTTAATCTCATGCAAAATATCTCTTGAGGCCTAACTCCCTGGGTAGAGAAGGGAATTTTGGAAAACAGTTCCAACATAGCTAAGCTGACATGATACAGAACTATCACATACTATTCATCATAAAATGTGGTGGAATGGGAGTTCACAGATGCCTGAAAGCCCATTGATAGATAGCCTATGTGCTATAAAAATCCTGGATTATTACAAATTTCTTAGTTGTACATGATAATATGAACAGTATCAATGACTCAATTAAGAAAACACTGCCGTTCAAATTTAGGCTTAATATGTCAATAAGTTTTAATAACTGAAAGGATGTATCATATTTGTTGCCTTTCTAATTATCTCTTTAGCCCAGAGCAAGAATTTTAATAAGTTTGCTAGTTTCCTCTTTGATACTAAACAGTCCCATTCTTATAAATGATGGTTCTTTTTCAAATGGAAGCATTTGTTTTTCAATTTTTTAAGCACATGCACATGTTATTACAGATTTATTATATGTGCCATGGACATTAGTTAAAATTAATTATATAAACTAAGTGAGTATTTTTTTTCTTTGCTAGCTAATGTTTCTGATATATATATATTTTAATTTTCTTTACTTTATTGTGTTGGTTTTGCCATACATTGACATGAAACCGCCATGGGTATACATATGCTCCCCCTCCAGAACCCCCCTCCCTCCTCCCTCCCTCCTCCCTCCCCCTGTGTCATCTCGGTGCACCAGCCCCCAGCATCAATCCTGGGCTGGCGATTGATTGCACATATGATAATTAGCATGTTTCAATGCCATTCTCCCATATCATCCCACCCTTGCCCTCTTCCACAGAGTCCACGAGACTGTTCTATACATCTGCGTTTCTTTTGCTGTCTCGCAGGCAGGGTTCTCGTTACCATCTTTCTAAATTCCATATATATGAGTTAGTATACTGTATTGTTGGTTTTCCTTCTGGCTTACTTCACTCTGGATAATAGGCTCCAGTTCTGTCCACCTGAGTAGAACTGATTCAAATGAATTTTTTTTTTAATGCTGAGTAATATTCCATTGTGTATATGTACCACAGCTTAGATATTTTTAAGCCATAGGATTGTGGAAGATATTGCTTCTTTCTGGATTTTTCAACTTCTTAACTATTGGGTGCCTCTTCATGCCTACCCTTGCATCTGGTTTTGAGTTAATAGGAAACCTTTTAATTAGATGGTCTCTTGATCTTTTGACCAATGTTCAGCTCCACAGAAGGGAAAGGAAGCATCCCCTTCTGATCTGCTCACTGCACAGTGGAAAGGCTGTCTGTTACAGAGCTAAACAATAACAGCAAGATGTTGGGGGCTTAATGCAGTGCTGCTTTATTGCTTTGGGAACTTGAATAACTCTCTGAGAGTTGTTTTCACAAAGAAATTGCTTCATGAGATTTCACCAAACATTTCCATTTTCAGCTGGTTCTGAAAATCTCACATCTTACAGTGGACTATGATGACACAAGTTTACATGTACATAAATAATAAAGAAAGAAATCTTTATCTCTTTGTTGTTGTTTAGTGGTTAAATCATATCTGACATTTTTGCAGCCCCATGGACTACAGCCCATAAAGCTCCCCTCTCCATAGGATTCTCCAGGTGAGGATACTGGAGTGGGTTACCATTCCCTTCTCCAGGGGATCTTCCCAACCCAGGGATCAAACCCACATCTCCTGCATTGGCAGGTTGCTTCTTTACCACTGAGCCACCAGGGAAGCCCATCTCTTTACCCATTTATCATTTTTTACCTGAGCTTTCCATACTTCCTAGTATTATAAAAAAAAAATTATGATGGGGCAGATATTAGCAATTGATGACATCAGGGCAAAAATTTATTTTAGTTATTTTTCAAAATCTAGTCATTCAAAGATTATGACTATTGGAAAATAATTCTTATAACGTTGTTGTTCAGTCGCTAAGTTGTGTCCGACTCCTTCTGACCCCATGGACACAAGGCTTCCCTGTTCTTCACTATCTCTAGAATTTACTCAAACTCATGTCCATTGAATCAGCGATGACATCCAACCATCTCATCTCATCCTCTGTCATCCCCTTCTCCTCCTTCCCTCCATCTTTGCCAGCATCAGGGTCTTTTCCAGTGAGCTGGCTCTTCGCATCAGGTGGCCAAAGTATTGGAGCTTCAGCTTCAGCATCAGTCCTTCCAATATATATTCAGGGTTGATTTCCTTTAGTAAGGAATTCGCCTGTGATGCAGAAGATGCAGGAGACTTGGTTCAATTCTGGCATGGGGAAGATCCCCTGGAGGAGGGCATGGTGACCCACTCCAGTATTCTTGCCTGGGAAACCCCGTGGGCAGAGGAACGTGGCAGGCTACAGTTTGGTAGTTTCACAAAGAGTTGAACCTGACTGAAGCAACTGAGCACACACGCCCACACTGAGCACCTACTAGACTCTTCATCTTAAAACCCCACGAAATGTCTCCTAATCCACTCTTCCACTTTCCCTTGTTAAGAGAATGGACCACAATACACTTAAGCCCCAGTAATTACATTCAGCATCAGTTTCTGCTTTACCTTGCTCTGAAATGTCCTCAGGTGCCATGATAATCTGAAACTTTTCTACAGGTCTATGGAGCAGGTGTGGGCGGAATCCATGCTATAGAAATTGGGAAGGAGGCACCCTCTGACATGTGTAGAGTACCCTTCCTCTGTCCTGACTTCTACCACATCTTACTTTCAAGCTGTGGAAACTCACTTTTAATTAGATATATTATTATCTTCTAAAATGTCTGTCTGCCTGATAAGGCCCTTCCCCACTCTAAGTGCCATTCCCCCTAAGATAAAGGCCAAAGTCTAACACAGTCTCCATGCCCTGCTTGCTCTGGTCCCAGCCTAACTCTCCAGCCCTCTGTCCCTTTGGTTTGCTTTCGCTCCTACCATTCTTTCATCGTTCAGTTCCAGGGAGGGATTATGCTCATTCCTGCAGGGGGAGAGCCTTTGAACATACTGTTCTTTTTTTAAAAAATTGTGGTTAAAATACACATAACTTACAGTTCACCAGACAAGGAATGGCAACCCACTCCAGTATTTTTGCCTGGAAAATCCCATGGACAGAGGGGTCTGGCTACAGTCCATGAAGGCACAAAATTTGGACGCCACTTAACTAAATAATACCAACAACAGTCCATTAAAAATTCCCAACACTGCCATTTCTTAACATCATAAGTATATGCTACATATGCTATTATACTGAAGAAGAAAATGGCAACCCACTCCAGTATTCTTGCCTGGAGAATCCCATGGACAGAGGAGCCTGGTGGGCTACAGTCCATGGGCTTGCCAGAGTCGGACACGACTTAGCGACTAAACTACCACCAGCTTCAGTTCATCATTTTAGCCATTTTAAAGTAGACAACTCAGTGACATTTTAGTGGATTCACAATATTGCATGACCATCATCACTGTCAAGTTCCAGAACTATCCCATTACCCCCAAAGGCAACTGCAGGCCTATTAAAGAGACATTCTTCATTCTTTCCTACTCCCAGACCCGGCCTGCCACTAATCTGATTTCTGCTTGTGAATTCGCTTATTGGGAGTATTTCATATAAATGGAATCATACAATATATGGCCTTTGTGTCTGACTTCTCTCACTCAGCATAAGGTTTTCAAGGTTCATCCACTTTGGCATGTATCAGCACTCTATCCATTTTTAGAGCTGAATGATACTCCATTTATGGGCATTGAACTTAGTGTTGTACTGCCCAGAATGGTTTTCTACTCTTTTCTTCATCTGATTGTCTTCTGTCCAGCCTTCAGTAGTCAGCCCAGTGATCACACTTCCTCAGGGAACTCCCCCAAAATTCCAGCTTAGATGAGGTCATGTGCACTTCGGGCTCAGCTTTCTTTCCTGCATAGCTCTTATCTCCAGCTGCAATCAAGCACTCATTTGGGGGCTATTTGGTCAATGGTTATCCTCTCAGCTAGAACCTAAGATCCACTGAACAAGGAATCCTATCCACATTCCTTACATTATTTCTATCATGTATCCCTCACATCTATTAGAGGGCCTGGTGTATAAGTAAAAGTTTGTGCGGTAAATGTGAAGTTATTTCCCACTAAAAGGTAAATAATTGGCAGCCACTCAATGTTCTTTCATTCCCAATGGCATTTGGAATGCGAATAGAAGCAGCAGTGTATGAAGAAACTCCAGGGGGAATTTCCCTGGCAGCAAGGTAGGGGCAGAGTTGTTCTGGGGCGTGGGGGGGCAGGGCTCCTTCCTGATCCTTGAATTGCAACCCCCAGAGCCTCCTCCACCTGTGAATCCAGCTCTCTGAGTCGCCACCCATTCACTCTAAACCTGTCCTGCTTCCATTTCTTCTGAACTGAAAAACTGCCATATTTGGTTCCATGACATCCTCGTCTCATCTCTAGAAAAGTACTGGTCTGCTCTAAGTAATTCTCTCTCATCCGTCTTTCCTCTCCAATATTTATAGCATAAGCCTGATTGAAGTTTGGTAGGTTCTGATGATGATTGCAGCAGAAGGGTGTCTCTCTCTGTAACTGGGGTTGTAATTACACGTGGGAATGTCACCTTCATTAACTCAGTGGCACTGTCTCTTCCCATTCTTTTCCTGATGTTTGTAATGGGTGTGAACGTAGTATTTCCTCTTCCATGCCCTTACTTTACCTCAGACACAGACTGTAGCCTTTGTGTCAGCATTTGCCATCCACACAATGCTGTTCTGTCTTTGAGTAATTACATCTGGAAAACTGCCAGCCATTATCTTCCGAAAGTGATGGCCGATTCTTCTCTAGTATTTACAGACAGATGACAATTGACTCGAGGCTCTGATATAGTGAGAGTATAATTTAACGGATTTACTTGGTGGCAGCATGTTAATTTAATTTTTGTATAATTATTCATGAAGAAATTTTCTCCAGAATGACGGTTTTATGCTGCAAATGAGCTGCTTGAAATCTCCTAATGAGGCATCAGGTTTAAGGACAGTTGTGCCAAATGAACTATACCTTTTGGATGCAGAATGACTGTTATCTTATTATGTGATTTACTATGTCATCCTGGTGAAAACCGGACTTCCTTTTGTCCCAGATATAGCTGAAACTCTTAAAACGTTCTTTTCTCCAAAGATAGGGGTAAGTGGCTAGATTTGAATAAAATTAATGGCTACTCTTTGTCTGTTGAATGGCTAAACACAGACCTGTTTCAAGAGACCTAAAAGAGAAATAAAAATAAAAATGGATTCCTGACCTCAAGGATTGTCAATAGCCTAATTAATTGTGCTAATTTAATAAATTAGAAAGAAATTAGTTAGCCACAGAGGTCTTGGGAAAAAGAGAGCACCAAGAGACAAACATTGGCAAGTTAAATCTAAATACTCCAGGCTGATGGAGATCTTGATAGCTGGCCCAAGAAGCGATCCCCAGTTGTGTGCACGGCTATCAGACTCTGATGTGGTAGATTTCTGAATACTCTACAAAAGCTTGCTGGTTCCAGTCATCATTTGGCATCTCATAACGCTTATCTCTGGGAAGAGAATGTGCCAGCAAGGATAACGTGATTGTTCATTTCACTTGGGTGTTATAGTTCTCCTTCTATAAATTTACAGATTGTCTTGATTTTAAATACATTTTTTGTGATGGTTAAGGGAGGGAGAAAAGTATACTCTAGCTGAATCAGTTTGGGAATGAAGATCAGATTAAGTTTTGAACTAGGAGGATTGAAGCCAGGGCCCTAGCAGCTCAGAACTCACTCAGGCGACAGCCAACCCGTGGGTGGGTTCCTTTCTGCTCCTGATGGTGGTCAGGCCTCCCAACACAGAGACCGCTCTCTTACAATAGGTCTTCTTTTATGGTTTTCTCTGAGGAGATGGAGGACCTAGTAAGAACAAAAGAGTCTTTAAAGAATCTCAAGTTGAAATATCCTTCCTGCCAGTGTTAAGCAATTTTTCTTAATTTCAATTCCATCATCTCTTTAAACTGAAAACGTCATATTGTGGAGTTCTTAAATTAAAACTAAGGTGCCAGATTAAGATGATGCTATCACACAGGAATCCTCAATAATTCACCTGATTGGGTTTCAGCTTATTCTTTAAAATACGGTTGCCAAGTGCACACAGTTCTTTGGTTTGGGAAGTTGATTAAAGAAGTGTATTCATGGAACCCAGCTGATTTTTCTCCTGGAAAAAAACCAACAAATGGGCACGTGTATTTGGTCATTGGATATCCCCTCATGTCTAGACTTAGAAAATTAGGGGCTTTTTGTGTCTCTGGCACCACAGCCTGGATGAGTACAGAAACAGCCTCCGAACATGGTCATGTGCCAGGAATCTTCTGAGACTCTGAGCATGTGAGAAAAAAAATGCAGAAAAACAGGGACAGTTACATGCCCACATTCAGCTCTGAAATATGGTTTTTGGATAAGTGTGTGCTATCTCATACCCTGGTCTCGTTTTCAAGCCCCAGCCTCTATAGTTCTGTTCCCTGAGTAACCCTTTACCAGATCCCCACAAGCAACAGCCTCCCAGAAAGCCTGTATTCCAGGCTTTGGCCAGCACCCTCTGCTTTTTAAGGTCACTCTTGGTCTCTAACGCCATGATTGGGGGAAAAAATCATTCCTTTTCCTCTACCGTAACAGGATAACCCGTGAAAAGAGTTATTTAAAGCTGCATGTCGGAAACTTTCACCTACTCAAAGCTTCTTTTCTTGTGGGTTCGTTTTTCCTTTCTCCAAGGTGGGGTGTTTGTTAATGTTGATGTTGGAATCAGTGAGATCTGTGGCTTTTATAAATTATAAAGGATTTCAGTATAAACCAATGGACGCTTTCCTAGTTTAATCTGCCTCACAGAAAACTGTCTCCAGCCAAATGACCAATTTAAAGGTCAATGTACATGCTCACATTATAAAGCAACAGCTATTGAAGAAAGATATTCAGCTGCAGTGGAAGCCTGTTAGAGTATTTAAAAAAAAAAATGTGATTTATGTACTGTTCTTCCCCTCCCAGAAAAAAGTTCCTGGGGCTTGCTTCTTTTTCAGATTGGGGTTTTATTGTCTCACATTGTCTGGGCAGGGAAAAAATGGGATTTTTTTTTCAATGTCAACACAGCCTTGGAATGTGGGGTTTTAAATTCTGTAATTGGGGCTCTAGGGAACTTGCAGGGAAGAGCGGCAGACTCCTTCCTTATTTTTGTGGCTTCCTGAGCTGCCAGCCAGGGGCCTCATTAGAGCCTGCAGTCTCCGGAGGGGCCACTGGTGCCTTTTTGAAGTTCAGGTGGAGAATGAGGAAGAGCTGTCTAGAGCACACCCGCAAGGAGATCTCAGGCAGTCTGTGGGGCAACCCAGGTGTGCACTTAACATTTTTGTCTACCAACCAAAGCAGCTTAGCACATGTGCTGAATAAAGCCATAAAACCGTTGCCTGCCTCTGCTGAACAGGAGGGAGCACGCTGTCCATGCCTACATGATGACGATTCTTAATTATTAAAGAACTGATCTTCCATCTGAAGCCTCAGGAGGTCTCTGGACCTCATTTTCACCCCACACTGTTGCTGTTTTGATCCTTAGGTTCAGTCCGTCCCCATCTCTGTGTGGAGAGATCCCATGGGATGTGTGTACATGTGTCATATGCATGTATGCCTATGAGCATGCATGTATTTATAGTGTAGTAGAGACATTTATGGTGTAGCAGAGATAGATGTTCCTATCTTCTTTGTTCTCTTCTGGGCATATTCTCATGGATCTCGCACACTGCACTCAACATTCAGTTCAGTTCAGTCGCTCAGTCGTGTCCAACTCTTAGCGACCCCACGTACTGCAGCCTACCAGGCTCCTCCATCCATGGGGTTTTCCAGGCAAGAGTACTGGAGTGGGGTGCCGTTGCCTTCTCCTGGAGCATGACAGCCACTCAATAAATGATTTTGCAAATCACTTTTTTTCATCCTGTTGCTACTCCCCTAGTCAGAGTCAGTGTGATGTTTCGGACTGGGGGCTGTAAGAGCTTCCTAGCTGCTTTTCTTGCTTTCACTATCACTCTTCTCTGAATCATTATCTACCTCGCAGCCGTGGGCTTTTCTAAATTGCAGATTGGCTCCTGTCATTGGTCTGCTTAAACTTAAGTAGTTCCCATGACAACGTGCTTTGCAAATTTCCCTAGAAATGTCCCCTCATGGGAGGAGCATGGGGCTGGTTCCCCATCACAAGTGCAAAATATCTTTGGCATCTCGTGATTCATCTTACATATGTATGTAGACTGCACCTTCTACTCCTTTAGTAACAAATATCTTAAAGTACTCACCGTTAAGCAGAACCAATGCTCCAGGAAGACATTTCTTGTTTATCCTGTGGTTCTGGGATACGGGCCATACCAAGATATCAAAGTCAGGAGAGACACAAAGGCAGAGGCAGGTCAGATAAATTCCTTTGGTACACAGGCTCTTCAAACTCTAGTGCCTGATTACCCCTCCCTTTCCACATCCCTCCACTTGCTAGCACCCACCTTCTCTGGCCCAGCTCATCTCAATGACACCCTCATGCCAAGGCTTGGTTTGGTCCTGGTCTCCCTTCTCTGTTGTCCCTTACAAGCTTGTGCATCTTCAGTCCATTACTAGTCCTTGTTGTTTATTTCTGGGTCTATAGCACTAACCTATACCCCCTTAAGGAAAGAAGATGCTCTTTGTTGTAACCCAAACCTAGCACAATGCCTGGTATATCCTAGGCACCCAATAAACATTTATGGAATAAGCTGGTGAATGAGTGAATGGACTGCCAATTGTTCCAAGCAAAATGCTCATTTAAAGCTGTAAGGACTTTTGAGTCTGAAAATAAATGATACTCAATTTCCATAGCCTCTGCATCCCTCTCCCCTCTTTTATCCCTTTCTTTCACATGATATGTGAAAAAGATTCATTCGTTTAGGGTTGATTTGATTGCCCAACACCTGAAAATTACTAGCTCGATGCACCAAACCAAATTTACTGAGAAACATATAAATTCCAAAGAACTTCTCTCATGAGAATTCAAAGGGATTTTTTTTTTGAAAGCGCAAAGACTCCTTACTTAGAAATAGCAATTAAAGAATAGATGTTTTATTTTTCTGATCTAGAAGGCACCCAGGAATCAAATGTAATCTTCAAGGGCTTCATAGGAGTGTCAAGCCTGCATTTACAAAGACTCACCGTGGCTCTTCCATTCTCATAGAGAAACATACCTTGTCTACCCACTATGTCATCTGTTTCCAGCGCTTAGTACAATATGCTGCCATTGGAACTGCGGCCTGATCAGCTGAGCTTACTCGGAAGATTTGATGAGCTAGTTCTAGGGTTCAATATTTTTTTAAAAAGCAACACTGTGCCAGTGAAGTTCAACTAGTGGGGCGGGCCCCTATGCCTTCTAAGTCTCTTAAAATTATTTTAGCTAAAACCCAAATATTGCCTGCATTTTCTGGAGTCTTCAATCCTGCATGACAGAGGCTCAAGAGGGAAGTTTGGCAGATGCAGTTTTTTGTTAAGGAGGGATATAGTTTGCATTTATTAAAACGTCTGAATGGGGACCAGAGGGAGACCAAGGAAGAACAGGAAGTAATAGAAAGCGATCTGGCTCCAAGGCCATCTCATCCCTAGGTGCCTGAGACACACAGCAGTTGGCTGAGAATTGGTATCTAGCAGCTGTGAGTCTCATCCTCTGAGAGCCCACAGTCCCTGGCCAACACTGGCTCAAATACATGATTCAACACCGCTTGGCCAACTGTATGGATATTCAATCATCAAACTACGGCTCTTTATATTGAAATAAAAATGCAAGCAAATAAAGCAAGAGTACTCCATCCCCTCCCACCAGAGTATAGAACAGAAATCGAGATAGTTTCTTTATAAATAGCTAACAGTAGATTTTTCCTGAACTTCTCTACTCATCAGGGACTCAGAGATGTCCTTTGCATGAGCTATGATTTGGAGGTTGTTTAACACCCGGGATTCATAATTTAAAGTATCTGCTAATTGTGCTACAGTGTCTCCAGTCAGTACCTAGTGAAGAGGAGGAGTATGTACTTTATGAATTAATGATAAGGAATTATTAATGATCTCTGGTTTGGCTGATGCAGCCTATTTGATGACTACTGCGCAGGCTGGCTTGCAGGCACCTCCCCTTGAATTGCTGGAAGCAGCTGCCACAGGGGCACACATCGCTCAGCCGCCACCATCCTTCGTCCAAACAGTGGGACAGAACCAGCCCCAGGCGGGTTTCTCCCCGGTCACAGCCAGAGTGTGTTTCATGTTACATTTTCAGGATATGATTTTTGAAAAGATTCTGCAGCTGAAAAAGTTTTGGAAAACGACTCCAGATCAGGAAGTAGAGAAGTAGATAAACAGGTAGTACCCCGTATGGGTTGCTCCCCAGTCACAGCCAGAGTGTCTTCTCTTTTTTTAATGTTACATTTTTAGACACGGTTTTTTAAAGGATTCTACAGCTGAAAGAGTTTTGGAAAACTACTCCAGATTGGTAAGTGGAGAGTTAGATTGACAGGTGCTGTACAGAGAACAGTGCAGTTCTACATAAAAAATGCTGCTTCAAGCCATAAGGCCTGGTGAATTTACACACTTCTTCGCCAACACCCAATTATATTTAAAATATTCCTTCCTGCTTAAAAAAGTAAAAGAATTAATAATAAAATAATCAAATCCAGGTCTGCTGCATTCCTGGCAGTCTGCTGCATTCCTGGCAGTCTGCTGCATTCCAGATGGATTCTTTACCACGTGAGCCACTGGGGAAGCCCAACAAAAGAATAATGGCCCCCAAATACCCAAACAACTTACCTGTTCCTCTAAGTTAGGAGTCATGATTAATTAATTAGATGCATGTGTATGTTTTGGATGAATTAATCTGACAGTCTTTGTATCCATACAAGTGACTTACACTAACTTATTTTATGGAGGAAGACAAACCTGGAGCTGTGACATGTGAATTCATAGCAGTTAAATGCCACAAGCTTGATGTGGGCTTTTCTAAGACTGAGATTATGGGCTAACCTTTAATACTGAGAATCCATTTCGCAAGCGTTCTGATTGACAAGGAAAAAAACACAAAAGCCAAGAGCCGGCTGCACATCCAGCATCAGCACTCTAAATGCAGGTGAAGGTGGACAGAATTGGACTCATTTCTCTCTTTCTGTGAAAGGATAATCTTCTACTTTCCAGCACAGCTGTTTTAGTTTAACCACTGTGAAATAAACTTCTCACAACCTAAGACATCTCTAAACTCCAGTTATTGACAGGATTTAAAAGACTCGGGCTTGCAGTAGACTCCGAGGTCACTTTTGCCTCATACCTTGTGTTCACTCCAGTCACACACCATCTTGCCAGGACCATGTGAAGTCGGGGTGGTATTTTTCATTCATAATAGTCCTAGCAATTGTTGTTATTCACTTGCTAAGTCACGTCCAACTCTTTGTGACCCCTTGGACTGCAGCATGCCAGGCTCCTCTGTCCTTTGCTATCTCAGTTTATTCCTTTCATTTTAATTGGCATTTTACATATGTTCATACTTCTATATTTTGCATTATCTCCTTTTTAAAGAATACTTTGTAGGAAATATTTCCATTTACAAATATTAAATTCATTAGGAACATTGATTTCATGTTCATTCCTTGAGGCTATCTTTATTCTGTGTTCCTTCCTTCCTCTGTTCCTTTTTCTTCTTAGCTAAACCATCAAATGACTCTCCTGCTATTTTACATTTTTGCTGATAAGCAGTTCCTGCAATTAACAACCTTATCTTTCTATGTGTGAGAAAAACAAATCTAATGCCTTTTAATAAGGAAGTTGGAAGGACAAGGAGACATTTTATTGCCATGTTGATTTTGATAAGACTAAAAATACCTGATGGGCTGGTGACTGCACTGTAACAACTGTGCGCTTGGTTTTTTGCTCCTCTTTATATTGGTACTTCAATATTTCTTGTAGCTATTTCTGAATAGCTAGTTATATAATGTAGAATTCACTAGCAAACAAATCTCATTGAACAATGTGATGGTCTTAAAGTCAGTTTCTCTTTATATCTGATTCAAATTTTGTGTTTGTTGTTCTCAGCTGACCAACCCACAAGGCTGAGAATCAGAAAACATGGTTCCAGCCCTTCCGAAAATTTGCTCTTGACTTAAGAAAAACAGCCTGATTTTTCTTTCCTTTTCTGTAAATTGGGAGTGTGTGTGTATGTAAAAGATCTCTGAAATCTCTTCCAGGTCCAGCATTCTACAATTGCAACTAACTCATTTCAAAAGGAAAAAAAAAAAAAGCCTATTTCCAGAAAAAAATCTGCTTTAAGGCTTTTAAAGTTAAAAACCCTTTGAAATGTGGATAATAGGGTCTCCATTTATCTGGGGCTAAATGTTTGCACACCCAAAATGAAGGCTGAATAAAGCCTATTGCTTTGAGATGAGTGAAGTCTCTAAGATCGCAATGGGTCCCGAACAGAAAGACCTCTGTGAGGCTCATCAGAGTGGCTTCTACCCTTATTTCCTGTCCATCCACATGCTGAATCCTGTGACGTGGGTGTTTCTGTAATTTCATTCTACAAAGAGGAAAACCGTTGGTGTTGCAGAGAGTAGTTATTGCTGTGGGCAGGGCCATCAGAGGCAACACAGCTCCGGAGGGTGAATAAAAATCATCTTCCAGACTCTGGTGGGTTTTGATAACCATCTTCCTTGGGGTGTCTTCAGGACTGTTCCTTTTAAGTCAAGGGCAAACAGTGAGAATGAACACACAGTGTTCGCTGAACAAAAACTCTTCAGATAGGGTCACACACCAACTAGGGAAGCAGAAGGTCGATTGGGTGTCAGGGTACCTTCTCCAATAGGCTGTAAGCTCTCAGAGGGGAGGGGTTCTGCTGTATTGAATTCAGTGAGTTAAGACAGTGCCCTCCAGCCCCATCCTCACGCCTGAACTCTTTCCATTTTCACAGTGAAGGTGAGTGTACTCATTTGTCCTGGGCAGGGACAAGGTTTCAAATTTGGAACCTCCTATAGTACCCAGCATTGCTCCAGGTTCTCCGCAAAGTTTCTCAATCTGTGACTTTGTGGGCACTCAGTATCTACTCGCTGATAGTGAATCACCTGGGCTGACCAGGGAAAAAAGAGAAAATCGGGATTGGGAACCCATTGATAAACTGCTGACTTAGTCTCCCGTCCCCCATCCCCACTAGACTGTTTTGAAAAGTAAGAATTCTCTGTGAATCCCTCAGGGTCCCAGTCATCCCTGCTAAAGCAGAGGTCAAGACCCAAGAGCCTTGGGCTTTAATTATGGTTTAAGGAAACAACGCTTCCGCTTTGGCAGCCTTTCTAATTAGTGACACACTGGAAGATTCAAACAGGTAACCCAAAGTGTTCTCAGCAAATCTCTACAGCTTTTAAACCCATCTTCGAATACCAACTACTGCCCTTTCAGCACTCATCCTTTTTTCAAAGGACAAAGCTTAACCATTACATAATATTACGTATTTTTTGAGCTTGAATTTTGCACCATACACTCTGTGTGACCATTATACTCACATAAGAAAAAAGATGCTTATTGAAATAAGTTGTTCACGCCAGTAAATTCTAATGATAATCAAACCAAAGCAACAGAGATTATTTTTCTGAGCTTTAGGTCGCAGTATTCTGTCTTTAAGAGTTTATCCTAAAAGGATTTCACTTACATTTATAAAGATGTCTTCTTCCATTTATCCTTTGATGATTCAGAGTATTAAAGTTTACTAGCGTTTCTTTCTCCAAGCTCAGCAAGTTAAGACAGCATCATCACTGATTTCTGCGTCATGTTAGAGCAAACATATTTCTTTCTCCTTTTTCCTTCAAAGAAATAAAATCTTTATGTGTACTCTGCGTGGGTTAGGGGAAGTAACAATACTAGGGTTTGTTCCAGTCCGTTGTACTAACTTCAGAGGTGACTGTAATCCTTTCAAGCACTGCCCTCTAGTGGAGAGAATAAATATCAACACTTTAGGTTTTGGAGAGACTGATGCTGAAGCTGAAGCTCCAATACTTTGACCACCTGATGCAAAGAGCTGACTCACTGGAAAAGACCCTGATGCTGGGAAAGATTGAGGGCAGGAGGAGAAGGGGAGGACAGAGGATGAGACGGCTGGATGGCATCACCAACTCGATGGACATGAGTTTGAGTAAATTCCGGGAGTTGATGAAGGACAGGGAGGCCTGGAGTGCTGTAGTCCACGGGGTCGCAAAGAGTCGGACACGACTGAGCGACTGAACTGAGCTAAGATCTAGCATTTCCAAACTGCCTTCTACCAAACCACCCTGGACTTTTCCTGGGAGAAATTTTTGACCCATTTACTCACATGAGTTAAAATAACTCTCAGTAAGAAAAGTTCTGATAGAAAGTGTATCTTTATCTGTACCAGCTCATCCAAAACACGTGAACAGACAGGAGAAGGGAGCTTGTTTGTGTTGCATCATAGGGCCCCTGGGCATCTTGGTAAAATGCAAAATAACGGAAAGAGCACAGTGCCTGCATTTCCCAAAACCAGTACTTTAAGAGAAAGATTATCATGTTGACAAAGTTGCTATTTATTCTGAAATTAATTGCTGTGAGGAACAAACATTTACATTTGTTTGAATCTATATGCAACTGAAGTCTTGCACATATGATATATGCATATATGATAGCATATGCATAATATGATAGCTCAGAATTTGTGTTTATAAACTGCCCTTTGGGATTCAATGATTATCTGCATTTTCCACATTATTTTTCTTTCATTTTATTTAGTATAATGACTGACTTCGAACTTATAAGTGAATATCCAACACAGTCTATCAGGTTCAGGCTTTGGGGGACACTAGAATCAGACAGACCTGGGTGAGCCATTTATTGCTGAGTTGGCTTTTTAAAATCTCAGTTTCCTCCACTATAAAATGGGGTTCATAACTGTGTCTTCCTCCAAGGATTTAATCATGAACCTACTTGTGAGATGATGCTTGAAAAATACTTAACCCAGGGCCTGGCTCTTCACAAATACCAAATAAACATTAGGTATTCTTTTATATGGACTAAAGTGACTTAGTATGCACACACACATTCTTTTATATATCTTTCATGATTCTTTTGTTGTTGTTGACAGAGCTCTTTATCCCCTAACCAAGCTCCAAGTCAGTCTCCCAGCAGAGCATGAGGGAAACTATTTAAAGATCATTACAGAGTTCATTTTTGCCAGTTCCAGTCTGGTGTGTATACTCAGCTGGACTCACACTTCTTCCTCTCCGTTGAATTTTTATGTTCGACACCTCCTTAGGGGACAGTTCCATATCAGGTGTCATTTCACAGCAAGAAGCCAAATTTCATGACTGCTTCTATACACTCAAGAGCATGAACGCAACCAAGTTGAGTGTGGCTGCTGGCAGTTCCCAGAATAGTGTTCCAACCACATCCCCAGAAGCATAAACCACAGACTTGTAAAAGGGGGGCACTCCTGGAAAGCCAAGCTTGGGAGATAATCTCTGAAATAGTCATACTTTTCATTGCCTCATAGATTATATCTAATGCTCTTCTCAAAGGTATGAAATAATTGTCAGCACTTCTTTACCATAAACAGCTTCATCCTTCCATAAACCAGGCCAGTTGCCCAGCTGGGAATGTTTTCTGCAAGACAACAATGGCCCCTGAGGCTTTGAGTAGCCAAGCCCTGGATATAGCCCTCTGCTCTGCTCTTCTCTGAAAGATGCCCTAGAGTCTTCATTCTGGCTCAATGTCCTGTGAAAAATGCGAAAGCTGCTACCACCTGATCCCAGTGGCTCATTACCTCCTGACCCTGATCTGCCAATTGACACTTCCTCATTCTTTTCCCTCATGAACAAAGCTCAGATGTCCTTTGGGCTAGACAAGGGATGATGGTTGAGGTTAGAACAGGGTCCAAAAGTCAGCAGAAGAATCCCATTACTTCTTTGCAGAAGCAGATCCAGTGTGAATTCTCTAAAGTCAGGTATGCTGCCTGGTGTGCAAGGCGCTGAAAATCCCAAATGGAAGACAAAAGAAAGGACTCCATGAGGCAAACAACTTCCAAATCTGGTTCTCAAAACTAACAGTCTGGCACTATTTGGAAAAATGTCAGTGTATACTGTTGCACTTATGAGAGTTCCTGAGCTCCAAAGAGAGAAGGAAATGGAGAACTAAAAATTCTTCCCCAAACAGGCATACCTCAGAGATATTGTGGGTTGGGTTCCAGACCATTGCAATAAAGTGGATAATGCAATAAAATGAGTCACATGAACTTTCTGGTTTTCTAGTGCTTGCAAAAGTTATGTTTGCACTGTACTATAGTGTATTAAGTATGTGATAGCATTATGTTTGGAGAAGAATGGCACCCCCCTCCAGTACTCTGGCCTGGAAAACCCCACGGAAGGAGGAGCCTCGTGGGCTGCAGTCCATGGGGTCGCTAAGAGTCGGACATAGCTGAGTGACTTCACTTTCACTTTTCACTTTCCTGCACTGGAGAAGGAAATGGCAACCCACTCCAGTATTCTTGCCTGGAGAATCCCAGGGACGGAAGAGCCCGGTGGGCTGCCGTCTATGGGGTCGCCCAGAGTCAGACACGACTGAAGCGACTTAGCAGCAGCATCAGCATTATGTTTAAAAAAAAGTATATACTTTAATTAAAAATACTTCATTGCTAAAAAAAAAAAATGTAAGCCATTATCTGAGGCTTCAGTGAGGTAAGGGGGCTGAAATATTTTGAGGCTTATCAAACTGTGACATAGAGCAGTGAATATATGAAAAATTTGTACCTCCTCCTGATTTTTCTGTCAACCCTAAAGTGTTCTTTAAAAATAGTCTTAATATTTTAAAAAGTGTGACGCAGAGACACAGAGTAAGCAAATGCCCTGGAAAAAAGACTCATTTGATACAAGGTTGACACAAATCTTCAGATCTCTGAAACCCAATAAAGCGGAGAGCAACAAAGTAAGATATGCCTGATGGAATTAACTCTTATGGGAAAACTTAGGACTTCATGTCTTTTGGCTGAGATGTGACACGTTCAGGGACACTGAACTCATACAGCCACATGTGTTTCTATTTCTAAAAACAAGGTGAAAATAGCCTATTTCTTCAGGCTTTCCTCAGGCAAATTGTTGGACTAGTTTAGTCTGTTCTCCAGAGAATAATTTCTTGCCTTGGGCTTTACAGGCAGGACTTGCATAACACAGAAATCCACTTGAAGTCACATATCTGGTATCGCTTTCAGTAAAGGAACAGAAGTTAAGCAGAGTAGCAAAGGATAGTTATAAAGAATCCCAATGAGTCTTTCGTTACAAATCTTTCTTTTAATTTGTTTTTGGCTGTGGGGATTTCCTTTGCTGTGTGCGGGCTTTCTCTAGTTGTGGAGAGCGGGGGCGACTCACAGCCGTGACGCAGGGCTTCCCCTGCTGGGGAGCGTGGGCTCTAGGGCGCACGGGCTGCCGTCGCTGCACCACGAGGGCGCAGAGGCTGCCGCTCCCGGGCCCCAGAGCACCAGCGCAGGAGGTGTGGCGCATGCGAGTGGCTGCCCCGAGCCACGTGGAATCTTTCCAGACCAGGGATTGAACCCATCCCTTATGCATTGACAGGTGGATTCTTAACCACTGGACCATCAGGGAAATCCTAGAAATCTTTAAACAGGAAAAATAGTAATCATAATGATTCTGACAACATTTTTTCAGAGGGTGACAATTTAGTTATTGATAGGAGAGTGAACTTCTTGCCTAGTTATTTTTAAGTCAGTTAATTACATCAGCGTTGTTATCCTCACAGTGACAGCTGATGAATAACTGTACATGCCACAGGTATTTTCTCACAGATAAACTGAGTGCTCAAAGTCAAAATGATGTTCTTGTTAAGAGCAGATCGATAGGAGGAAGAATTTCCCTTTAAAATATCTCTTGAACATGGATGGAGGAATGATGAGTCTTGTTTAATTATTTAAGAAGGACATTCACCCAAATATCATTTTATCTTTTTGGTCCTTTGGGGAATTGGATTGAAAGATGGAAAAATACCTTTGAACAGATGCATAAAAGCCAAAAACTCAACAACAATTACTTTTCTGCCTCACAAACCTCCAACATCTCCCTGATGATAACAGGTAGATAGGAGGCAATAAACTGCAAGTTTTATGACCACATTTTGGTGCTTGAGGTCAGCCCTCTTATTTGATCACATCCTGTTTGAAAGATGGAATGAGCAATTCAGGCAGACAGTCAGGTGAGCCCAGGTGAGACATGTGACCCAAGAATTCAGGTCCCCTTCCCAATATCCTCTGATCTTTGTGATATTATAGTGAACTGAATGTAAGATCCCACCAGATGTAGAGGGCTCCTCTGACTCATTGCTTTGACTCCTTCTGAGGTGGCATGAAACTTTTTCTTCAGGACACTTTTGTGGTTGAGGCAGATTTTAGAGAACTATTAAGACATGCGGCTGAAAATGCATCTTGCAGAAGTGAAGGGAGGACACAGAATTTAGGGGGCAACTCCACAAACATAAATGCCACCGCTCAGTCAGCAAACACTGATTGAATGCCTGCTACATGCCAGTCACTATTCTAAATTTTGGAGATACCACAGTGAATAAAGTGAATACAAACAAACATCCCTGCCCTCTAAGACTTCATATTGCAGTAATGTTGTTATTGTTCTTTCACTATAATAAGCACTTCTCCTTTTAGGCCATTTCCACATTGTATTGTCAAACTCTATTTGTATTATACAGGGGTGCATTTGGCTACAAGTAAGAAAAATTGACCAAAATTGGTTTAAACAAATAATGTTTTCTTTTGTACTTTGCAAGAAGCTGAATATAGATTGCCTGGAGGCCTGTGCCGTAGCTCGAATGGATTGTGGAGGATTTAGGCTCTGTCTCTCTTAATGCTCGCCCATGCTTAGCATGATGCTCGTTTCTCGTAGTTTCAGGATGGTTGCTCCAACTCCTGCCATTATGTCTCTACTCACAGCAGCAGGAAGGGGGACATGTATGGAGCCAGCTGTGTCTATGACTTAATTAAAGAAGAGACTTTTCACCAAAACAATATTAGCATATTTCAGATTATGTGTCATTGAACAGAATTGTGTCACATGACTACCCATAGCTGCAAGAGAGACTGAGAAATTAAGTATATAGTATTTACAGCCTTGACAGTAAAGGTAATCAAGAAAGGTGCCAAGTCAGCTAACCTATACTGTAGATCATAGCATTGATTATAAAATCGAACCAAAAGAGAATCGAGTGACATTTAAACATAAAACTGGTTAATTTTTGCATTTGGTAATTTTCTTAATAAGTAACTAAATGCATGAATGTCTTGTCAAAGTACACAATGCCCTGTACACAAGAACCTGACTAAGTCAATAACTGAATGAATGAATGGCCTGTTGAAACTGGCACTTGCAAAAGATTTCCTGAAACTCTGCATGAACAACTGCTTTGACCATTTGACTCTTCTGATTGCTTTTTTCAATGGAAATTATTAATATGTCTGAATATCATCTTAATTGACAAAGTTAGCATGTTTTTTTCCTCTTTATCAAATTTATTTTAGCCATTGTAAAAGTAATACATGTTCATCATCATAGAAAATTTGAAAAATAAAGTAGACATAGAAAATAAAATGACCTAATACCTCAATCCCCCTTCATATATTAACTCTATTTTTATTACCTTTCCTTCTAGTCTGCTTGCTGTGCATTTTGAAAAAATTAAGTATAGTTGATTTCCAATGTTGTGTTAGTTTCAGGTGTTCAGCTGAACAATTCAGATAGATAAGTATTTATTCAGATTTTTTCCATTATAGAATATCACAAGATATTTACTATAGTTCCCTGTGCTATTCAGTAGGTCCTTATATAATAGTTTATTTATTTTATACATCAGTTCAATTCAGTCGCTCATTCGTGTCCGACTCTTTGCAACCCCATGAACCGCAGCACACCAGTTCTCCCTGTCCATCACCAACTCCGGGAGTCCACCCAAACTCATGTGCATTGAGTCAGTGATGCCATTCAGCCATCTCATCCTCTGTCGTCCCCTTCTCCTCCTGCCTCCAATCCTTCCCAGCATCAGGGTCTTTTCCAATGAGTCAGCTCTTTGCATCAGGTGGCCAAAGTATTGGAGTTTTGGGTTCAACATTAGTCCTTCCAATGAACACCCAGGACTGATCTCCTTTAGGATGGACTTGTTGGATCTTCTTGCAGTCCAAGGGACTCTCAAGAGTCTTCTCCAACACCATAATTCAAAGCATCAATTCTTCGGCGCTCAGCCTTTTTCACTGTCCAACTCTCACATCCATACATGACCACTGGAAAAACCATAGCTTTGGCTAGATGAACCTCTGTTGTCAAAGTAATGTCTCTGCTTTTCAATATGCTATCCAGGTTGGCCGTAACTTTCCTTCCAAGGAGTAGGCGTCTTTTGATTTCATGGCTGCAGTCACCATCTGCAGTGATTTTGGAGCCCCTCAAAATAAAGTCTGACACTTTTTCCACTGTTTCCCCATCTATTTCCCATGAAGTGATGGGACCAGATGCCATGATCTTAGTTTTCTTAATGTTGAGCCTTAAGCCAACTTTTTCACTCACCTCTTTCACTTTCATCAAGAGGCTCTTTAGTTCCTCTTCACTTTTTGCCATAAGGGTGGTGTCATCTGCATATCTGAGGTTATTGATATTTCTCCCAGAAATCTTGATTTTATATATAATTATGTGTAAAGTTAGCATGCTTTTGAAAATTCCATTCAACAACCACTTATCAATCAACTGTTATAAGCTGACTATACTAGGTCAGGGAGATGCAAAAATGAAAAAGATAAGGAGCAAATGGTCAAGAAGAAGGAAAAAGGGAAAAGTAAGCAAAGGGGTTTTATAGGATCCTTCATCTAACTTTTCCTCCGGAAATGAGAGCTGTTGTGAAGTGTTGTGTGTGCGCTTTTCCATGGTGAGTGGAGAGGGAGACGAGAGGAAAAGGAAGAGGAGAGAAGAGGGAAAGAGAGGCTTTCTCTGCCTGAGGGAAAGGCCTGTGGGGGGTCACACAGGCGTGTGAGCACATGACAAATAAGGCAAACATCTTGGTGTGATTGTGTGGCAGAGTAAAGACTTGATGGATGTTGGAATCAAGCATATCTAAGTTTGAATCCCAGTTTAGGTTCTTCCTTGTGAGACCTGTTAAGTGCGTGAATGTCTCATTTTCATTGACCCTAAAATGGGACTAAAACTACCTCCATGATAGGGGATCTGGAGGATGAAATACACAATGACATATGTAGAACTTTGGCTAGAGTGCTGGAGACAAAGTCCTCAAGGACTGTATCTGTGTACTGGTTATCATCACTATTATGTCAGCAAATCTAGAGCATCATTTCGGCAGAGTTATGGAGACCAAAATACAGCAAGTCCTCTTCATATGAGCAAGTTCGGAGGGCACGTTCTTAAGTCCAATTTATCCATAACTCCAACAAAGTTAGCCTGGGTACCCAAGTTACACAATCAGCTGTACAGTACTGTACTACAAAGGGTTTATAATAGGTTTCACACAAGTAATAACGCACATAAAAAATAAAGCAAGCCTTCTGAATCTCACAGTGCCACACCTTGAAAGGTGCACTAGTGCGGTACAACAGTCGGTATACAGGATCACGTTTGCATCTTAGAAAGGTCACAACTCGAGTTTCGTACGTAGGGGTTTACTGTCTGTCCTCTAGTCACATGAGGCTGCTGCTACTCTTCCACCAGGAGGAGAAAACTCTTTCTCCAGCCTCTCAAATCTGGCGGGTCTAGTGACTTACGTTGACCAATAGGGTGTAGAACGGCTGACCGTTTGGTGAACTGAGGCCCCAGAAAGCATTTCCATCTTCCACTTTGACTCTATTGGAATCCAGCTGTCTCCAGAGCCTCTCCCAGCCAACCTCCGCACACTGTAGAGTCCATGAGGAGGAGAAGGGAGGCACGCTGGCTGGCATCCCCAGGCAACCAGCATCTGGGGCCTGCCAGTCCTTGGCTGATCTGCCACCTGACAAACACAGAACGCATGAGTGAGCCTTGCAGATGCCACCGGGAGACCCAGTGTTATGAGAAACCATGTGGCTATTGTTTTAAACCACTGGGTTTTGGGGTGGTTCTTCACGCAGTGATAGAGATCTGAAAGGGAAGCCAGGAAGTTAAGTTTATCCCAGGAGATGGCAAGAAATTGTTGGAAGATTTTAGACAAGGTAATGACCTCAGCAGAGTTTTATTTTACAGATTTCACCCCCATGTAGACATGGAGGGCACTCCGAATTGGGTCTTACCAGAAAGAGGTAGAGACGATAGGAGATGTTAGGAGCATAAAGGTAAAAACTTTACGAGGATTTGGAAGAAAATAGGAGCCATCTGATGTGAAGAACTGACTCATTGGAAAAAACCTTGATGCTGGGAAAGATTGAAGGCAGGAGAAGGGGATGACAGAGGATGAGATGGTTGGATGGCATCACCAACCCGATGGACATGAGTCTGAGCAAGCTCTAGGAGTTGGTGACGGACAGGGAAGCCTGGCGTGCTGCAGTCCGTGGGGTCGCGAAGAGTTGGACTCAACTGAATGACTGAACTGAACTGAGGAGAAGAGCAAAGATAAGGTAATTTTTCTAAAACCTTGCTTTTTATACTCGTGTACAGCCGATTAACAATACTGTGATCATTTCAGGTGGACAGCAGAGAGATTCAGCCACAGGTACACACGTATGCCTCCTCCCCGAGACTTGTCTCCCATCCAGGCTGCCACATAACGCTGCCCAGAACTCCATGTGCTATAGAGTCGTCCTTGGTTATCCATTTTAGCCATCTTGTTAGGTGCCCGCTGGGCCTTTGCTGCTGCACAGGTTTCCCCAGTTGCGGAGAGTGGGGGCCCCGGCTCGAGGCCCGCGGCTTCAGGAGCTGCGACGCTTAGGCTCAGGAGCTGCGGTCCAGGAGCTGGAGACGCTGGCTCAGGACTTGTGGCACACAGGTTGAGTTGCCCCGTGGCATGTGGAACCTTCCCAAACCAGGACTGAACCCATGTGCCCTGCATTGGCGGGCGGATTCTTTCCCACTGCGCCACCAGGGACGTCTTGGTCATCCATCTTAAATGCAGTCTTTTGTGCATGTCAACCCCAGACTCAGGTATGGCAGTTTTCGTGGGTGTGCAGCCTCAGAAGGGCTGAAGGCCCTACAGAACTTTTCTTGAAATTCTTAATAATTTCTGGACAAGGAGCCCATTTTTATTTTGTGGCAGTCCCTACAAATTCTATAGCTGGCTCGGAGAAGGGAACATACAGACACACCTCCAGGTCCTGCATGTCAAGGAAAACAAACCTGACTCAGTATATTCCTGACTGGGGCAGCTTGGAATTGCTCACAGCCGAGGTCAGCAGCCAGGTGAACATCAGAGTTCCTTGGGGGCAACCGAGCTTCGGCTACTCCCTGCTAAAGCTAGCACACTGCCACACAACAGCAGCACCAAGAAGAAGGAAAACGTTTTCTAATCTCCCTCCCCAAAGCCACCTGAGTGGCCTTGAATGAGTCAAGCTTCTCCAGCCTCCTCATTCATGAAATAAGGTGATAATTCTGTGCCTCCCCAGCTCGCAGGAGTATGACAATTAAAGGACAGCTGAATGAAGCACTTTAAATTCCCTGCAAAGGAACACATGCAACTAACCAGAAGTACTAAAAATAATTCAAGGCATTCTCCTGGCAGTGTCCTCAACCTGGGTTCTTCAGTGTCTATGACTGCATGCTCTTCAGAATACTCGGAATCAAACTGTCTGACCCTCCCCTGAGACATAAGGAGACAGTAGTAAATAGACAAGCGTTTGATGAGGCTGCTTCTGTGTTAACAGAGTGTAAACTTTTTTTGTTTATTTACACTGTCTTATAGTATAAATTTTCTGTATTCATTAATTCATCAAAAATTTATCGAACTTTGCACTTTACTATGTACCAGGCATCATGCTAGGTGTTGGGAGAGAGGAAGGAATAAGAATACCTGCTCTTAATAAGCTCCCAGGACTTCAGTGAGAACAAACCTAAACAATAGGGGAGGGGGGGAAGAATAGGGGAAATTTTCTGCCTAGAATAAGAAATCCCTTTGAGACAGAAAATCAGATTTTGTATCAGAACTCCATCTCTCTGGCTCTCAATTTCTTTATAAACAAGGAAGGTCTGTAAGTATGGACCCTGCCTAACCTAAAAAACCAAGAAGATTCAAATTCTAAAGTTATATAACATTGTTTCTATGAAGCATAATGTACACATCTTCCTGAAGGATGAACTTGATTTCATATCTGAGCCTAAGTATATTACATAAATAGAGCAAACACTATACGGGGTCATAAATGAGCAGTCGTTGTTGAGACTGACTTTTCGAGTTGTATATAGGTGCTGAAGGTAACTCAGTGAGTGACTTTTTAGAAAGCACAATGACTTCCTTGTCAGTCTGAAGATATAGGCTCCCCAGATTGGTTTTAAAATGCTACCAATTTAGAAACAATTCTAGTACTCATACTAGAGTCACGACATGATTTCTAAAAACCACTGATAATGGAGATTAGCATTGTAACTCATTTACAACTGCTCCCAAAACTTACCCCAGTGGTACATCCGTATGGACTTTGCTTTCAAAAAGTGCTTTCCATAAGTCATCTCATTTGAGCCTATTAACAGCATGGCAGGGTGTATTTTAATTTTATTCTCAGTTTACAAATGAGGAAATCGAGGATTATCTGTAAAACAATACTGGACCAGTTGTTAACCTTCTTGAGCCTTAAATAAGCTACAGGGCCGAGTTTCAGTCCCACAGATCTCAAATCCCAAGTTCTCCCAAACTCACACACATGTTTAGGCCACTAGACATCTTCATTTCCCTGATGAACTTATTAAAGCTATGTCAAGCTCGTCTGAATGTCTGGAATTGTCTGAACAGCCGTATTTCCTCAGCCCCTCGAGAGGCCAGTGATCTGGGCTCATAACGAGATTTAACTCACGGGGCCTTGCTATTTCCTGTCCTAAGTTTTCACCCGGTGAGCATGTGGTGTGTAAGACTCGTGGACCCTTCTGGGTGAGTCCAGTTGGTGGGGGAGGATCTGTGGCTGGCTAGAGAGCAGAGATGTGACTTGCTCATCCCTGACCCCTTCCTTCAGTTGTGCTAAGCTCTGACCTTGCAACAAGTTGCCTGTTGTTAGCGCTCACACCTCACACTAAAAAAGCCAGTGGCGGGGGGTGGGGGCGCTGTTCCTGGTCCCCTGCAGCCATTCACCCTTCTCTGCTCTGCTCGCTTTACCTACAAGCTCTCTTGTCTTCCTTCCCACTCTCAGCCGCTTCCTCGTTTTGTCACACACTCTGAGTGTCCACAGATGTCAAGTGTAGAAAAAGACATGCGGTGTTAATGCTTTAGTGCTGGCACAGAAGGACTTCCTGAAGAAGATATGGCGCCTCACAGAGCTGTTTTGCAGGCTGCCCGTCTATATTTATCACCTCCCTGTGCTGATTCTTGATTCAAATAGCCTGACAACTCTTGAGCTGGCATGATGCCACCTAGGGTATCAGTCAACGAGCCATCTAGCCATATCCAGGGCGGCTGTTAAGAGCAGGAATCCTGGCCAGGAATTTCTAAACTGCTGCCTGTGAAGAGGTTCTATGCGTTTTGGCTGGGGAAAACTTCCAAAAATAAAAAGTAGATACTGTGACCATTTGTTTGGACTTTGCAGATGAGTTATTAGTCACCAGGGGCCAGAACAGGATGGTAGAGAAGACAGCATGAAATTAAATCTAATTAATCACCCTGACAAGAAGATAAGAACTAAGCCGTCTGTTCCCAGAATAATGGTTGGAAATCGAGGAAATGAGGGGAGAAAAAAAAAAGCATCTAACCTTACTAAATTGTATTTACTTCTTTGGAAATTGAAAATCCCACATGAGGACTTCCCTGGGTACTCAGTGGTGAAGAACTCCACACTTCCAATGCAAGGGGCTTGGGTTCTATTCCTGGTTGGGGAACTAGGATCCCACATGGTGCTGAGCCTGGGCAAAAAATTAAAAAGAAAGAAAATCTCAGATGAATAGAAGCATGCAGAAAGTAAATGATGTAGTGATATGAGTGGTGTGTGCACCTCTAGAATTTAGGTGGAAGAGGGTCAGAGTGAACTTTGTTTCCATCTTTGTAATCAGCTTAATGCACGTGGTGTAACTGGTTTAGTCGCTAAGTCGTGTCCAACTCTTCGGGACCCTAGGGATTGTAGCTCACCAGGCTCCTCTGTCCATGGGATTTTCCAGACAAGAATACTGGAGTGGGTTGCCATGCCCTCTTCCAGGGGACCTCTCTGACCTGGGGATCGAACCCAGGTCTCCTGCACCTGATGTTTGCTTATTGAGACTTCCCTGATGGAGGAGCAAATCCACTGCCCTTTTAAGTCAGAGCTCTGAGTGGCTTTCAGGGTTGAAAACCTTTGAAGGGTGTGAGAACTTTCACTGGGGCATCAGGGTGCTATATACATTTTTAAGAGCAGGGGCATCTGAGTCAAAACCTTCTCCATGCCCGTTTCCCATCTGTCAAAAAGTAATGATAGAAATACAATGTTACAAGATGGCTGTGAAGAATAAAGAAGAAATTATACATAAAGAGCTGCCTGGTATTTAGTAAGTTCCCAGTGAGTATTAATGGATGTCTTGTTGACCCACCATACACATAACTCACATAGAGTCATGGAGTTTTTGTCTTTACCTAAATATTCTTGGGTGTTTTGATGCCTGTTTTCTCTTTCCTGGTCTCCCAGTGGTGTGCTGAAGCCAGCTTGTACTGGCTTGCAAGAGTCAGCTGTTAAATTTTGAGGGATTTTAAGATCTGATTTTTAAATACTGTCAATAATTAAAAAATAGATGAAAAGGAAAGTGGAAGTTGCTCAGTCATGTTTCACTCTTTGTGACCCCATGGACTATATAGCCTGTCAGGCTCTTCTGTGAATTCTCCAGGCAAGAATACTGGAGTGGGTCTCCAGGGGATCTTCCTGACCCAGGGATCGAACTTGGGTCTCCTACCTCACAGGCAGATACTTTACCATCTGAGCCACCAGATGAAAAGGAACATATGATTAAATAAGTTACATTTAAAAGTTGGATACTCAAAGTTTCAATCTGATACTCAAAATTCAATACTTCATAATTACTTCACTGAATTTTACCGTTTTCTGTACTCTTGAGGTTATTGATTCTGCGTAATCTGTGTAGCAAGCGCACTGTGTGATGGTGCCTGCCGACCAGTACCTTCCCAACTCGTGTTCAACGACGTCCCTCTAGTGTCTTGAAAACTGCCAAGTGTCTTGAAAACAGAGAGCCCTCTAGTGGCTGCTGTAGGCCACTGCCCTACAAAAATAGGCCAGTACTGTAATTGTTTTTCCCAGAGCCAATTACTAAATACCATAATTTTACATATTCCTTCTACATTTGAAAAAAATTGGATTAATTTTATCTGAGTGTATATAAAAGTAATTCTGATAACATTTTTATGCTTGGTAGAATCCAACTCTTAGGAATGAGTCTGGAAAAAAAAGGAGTCAGACAGACTGTATACCCTAGTATAATTCTTTTATGAAGTGAAAAAATGTACCAAACAACAGAATTTCCATTTTTAGTGAAAACATAATGTCGATACAACACTTAATAAATTTTTAAATGGATGTGAATTTATCAAACGTATTGATTTCTTCTGGTTATTTTCTTAAGTATCTGAAATTTTACCTACTCTTGATTTGGAGGAATTACTAAAAATCCTACAGTTACTACTATTTGTCTCCATGCACACAGAGAAGTTTCTAAATAAAAATATTAATATGTAACTGCGTCGATGCTGCTTTGCTTTTTAAAATGAAAATCACCCAGCTCAGTGCCTGGCACAGATTAGGAATGGAGTGAAACAGAGGGAGGAGAATGAGCTTTTCATTTGGAAGACTTGGGGCCAAGCGCTGCTCAGCCCTTTCGCGTGTGAGACCTGGGGTCCGCCATCCGCCAAGCGGCTGTAAAGCCAGCACAGCGAGGGTGCGCATTGCCAACACGCCCCGGGTGCGGGGAGGACCCTGGCACACAGCGGATGCTTCAGCACGTGTTAATTCACGGTGGACTCTAATTCATGTTCACTGATTAAACAAATTAGGGTCAACAGTATTAAGAGAGCCTCAGCCTCAGTATAAGCAAGGGAGGAAAATCAGAAGACCCAATTCCTTTGGAGTAACTCACTTATTTTGCCTGAATAAAACAACGTGTCTCCCAATTTAATAATCTAATGTCTCCAGATGACTTTTTTCACCTTGGCCACTGCCCACCACCTACAGAAACAAGTTTCAGACTCTATTCTCCAGGATCCCTTTTTTCACCTGACCTTCAAGAGTCTTCCAAAACCCCTCTTCACGCTCCCTTTTCTAACCTGCTCTGGTGTTCTAGCCCAGGTGCTCCTCTCCAGCCAAGCCTGATCCTCATAACTTTTTGTTTCAGCCATATTCTTTTTAAAAAATTAATTTTATTGGTGTGTAATTGCTTAGCAGTGTCGTTAGTTTCTCGTGTATACATATACCCCCTTTGTTTGGGTTTCCTCCCAGTTTAGGTCTTCACAGAGCCTTGAGTAGAGTTCCCTGAGCTATATACAGCTATCTGTCAGCCCTGCTCTTGATTTTAACTTTTCTCCACCCAAAATGTCATCCTTTCCACCTCTGCGTGGAGGAAGATAATGACCATCTTTCAGTCGCAATCATTCATTCTTTTCTCAATACTTCTTGGTGATCTTCTCACACCACCAAGATTAACTCTCGATTTCCCCAACCTTTCAATTCCTAAAGTCCTTATTAACAACAGCTCTCACTAGTGCTTTGGCGTTCCAGCCTATCAAGATGAATATATTTATCTCATCACCTAGAGAGTCAACTCCTTGATGGTTCAGATTTTCTGTAACTCTCACCCAGAGCTTAGCACTATGCCAGGCAAACAGTGTACACTTTGTAAATGTTGAGATCTGTATGTGGCATTCAGCTTGTTTTTTCCTCCCTAACTATCTTTTCCTTTCCTTGACCTTTTTATAGATTTGAGAGGAAAATTGGAGTTTGGGAATTCAATATTCCAGAAATATTTAGTTTTTATTTAATATAAAACAATGAACTTCTGGTTATTAAATAGATTAAAATAACATAAAAATCACTAAATACTTCATGAAAGAACATCCATCAAGATACTTTTCCCACTAGCAAAAGATACTCTCTGTTTATATAAGGTTCAGAAAGAATAAATTACGTGAAAAACAGATCTAAGACCAAGACTAATAGATCAATTTGTAATGTTATAGCTATTCAATTAACTTTCTAAATACTTGACTTTCTATCTAGCTGACTTACTTTTCAGGCTCCAAAGGTACTGTTTAATTTAGACTACTGGGGATGTTTTCCCCTTTTAGCCAGTCTTCTCACCCACAATCCGAAGAGAGCCAGGATGAAAAGTCAGAAGTAACAAAGGAAAGCAGGAATTATTTGCAATTTTTTTTTTCTAACTGAATGCTTTGTCCCTCCTCTTTCTCTTTACTAAACCATTAAAACAGTCCTTCAAGTGCTATGGTACTTTTCTAAAGTATGGCTTACATTTCCTGAAATAATGCAGTTAAAGAATGAATGGGACACAGCTAAGCAGGCACAAGTCACACAGGTCCAAGTTAGTTTAAAGAAAATAAGCATATAGAGACAGGGGGGAAAAAACAGATCTTTAATGTCATGTAACACTAATGTGATAACAGGAGATGTATAGCATTATGATTCAGTCATATCCCTCATGGCTACATATACCATGGTTTGCTTGCATGGTTTGCTTCATGAATTGAGATGTGTGTCACATTTATAAAAGTTTACCCAAGATTGAAAAACAGTTTGTGAAAGAGGGTGTAAGAAACAGGGCATTCGATGTAATCAAAATTCAACTGACTTCCATCACATACATTTTTTCATAGCAGATTGAGAGGGCATCTTTAATTGATAGTCCCCCTGGTGTTTATGGAATTAGAGCAGGGATAAGCACTTGTACTTACAGACTTTTATTGTTCTGTCTTGATTGGATCAGCAAATCATGAGCATGTTTTATCAACATGAGGATTACACAGCAGCTGGGAGATAGTCTCAATGGGGAGGTCCAGCAAAATGTAACAGAAAAGATGAATTCTTAACAAGAATTCTGCTTGTTAAGTTGCCCTCTCAAAGCTCTCCCAAATTTGTATTTTTTGCTTGACACCAAAAATAGTCAGATTGCTTCAAACAAGTCAGTTACTCTTAGCAAATAAATGAAATAACTTTAATTATTCCATTGTCACATTCCATGGTAATCCATTGCATCCCATTGTTACAAGTTCTCCCTCTGTCTCATTCCCCTTAATTTTGTTTTTCCACTTTCATCTTCAAAAAAAAAAAAAATCAGAAGCCCTTCCTTATAAATTGCATTGCCTTCACTCCTATTTCCTTCCAATTTTCATCTATTTTAAATTGAAGTTTCTGGCCCATTTAGAAACCAATTTGGCTTACTGACTGATTGGTTATTTCTGTGCCTGCCATGTAAATTTAGAACAGGCAGTCAAGTGGAAGTGCTCAATGTTTTAGAAGAAAATCAGAGAATAGAAAGAATCCTTTAAAGTCATCTAGAGTCCTTCATTTTCCTGATTAAGAGAAAATGAAGCAAGTCTCTTCCCCCTCCCTTAAAATAAAAACTGGTAAAAAGAAAGACTCTTGGCTACAAATTTAATCAGATTTTTTTGCAACGGACCACCCCAAAGCTTGAGCAGGGTATTTGTAAAGAAGTCAAAAAGCATCCATAAGAAGTCTGTGCTTCTTGCTCAGGTGGTTCAGTTCTCAGACTCCTCTTCCTGGCTTACTCCCTTTCACCCTCCTCCACATCTTCAGACTCTACTTCCTTTAGTTTAAAAGGAGATTGCTCATACATAAGTGCCAGGGTCCAGCCCCAGCGGGGTCCGGGGGTCTTGAGGGATGAGTGGCGTCGGCGGAAGAAGAACTGAGCTGAGTCGATGTGTGGTGATGGAGCAGTCTCTCAGTTTATTGTTGTTGGTTTACAGTTTTTATAGCCAAAAGACATCCCCATTACATCATTACATCACCTATCATTCTATACAATTTTTTGTTTTCTACCTCCCATAGCAACCTTATCATTGAGTTTATTCCCAAAGTATCATGAAACATTCCCTTTGCAGAAGTCAGATTTCTATGTAATTAGATTTAACAATAGTATGATTACCATTTGAATGTCTTCAGTATACTTCAGTCAATCATGATAAGTACATCAACCTAAGTAGAAAGGTTACATTTCTCTTATCAGGTACAACTATGTAGAAGCTAGAGGGAAGGGCTTAAGCTTGAGACTGTTTATTCTAGTAACCTACTCCAGTTCTTACGAGAAAAGAGGAAAGAGGACAAAGAGACAGTTTAGAGAGAGGAAAGAGAACTAAGAGACAGTCAAGCAGCACTGCTTTAGCAATAAAACCCTATTAACCTTATAACTACTAAAATGAATTCCTATGTCTACATTATTCTAAAGCAATCAATATCTCCAACTATGCTGGCCACAATTATGAGCATTCCTAAGTCTCTGTCAAGCCTGATTTCTTCAAGGAAGCGAGCCTCCTCTGTGGAGTGGTCAGGGGAGTGGGAGGTGGAAAGGTGACCCAAGTACGAGCCTTTCTGGTGGTGGCCTTGCCATGACCTCCAGAGAACTCTTGGTAAACTCCCCAGTAAGGAGTAGTAATCCATTTAAATGTTCCTTTCATTCCTCCATAGCCCCCCGGGGAAGGTGATCCACCTTCCTGGATCCTCTGGTCAATAAGGTCTGGGGGGATTATCTCAGGACGAATTCTTTCCAACTGTGACTGACCTACTGAGATGAGCCAATGTTCCGAGCGTGGACAGAACTTCCAAGAAAAATACCAGGGTGGGGCTTGCCCAGGATGCCCTGATAAAGAAAGTCAGCTTTGCAAATACTTTCTTAGTCTCGTGATCTTTTCATCCGAGCAAGGGGGCATCCTGACGGCTCCCAGCACATAAGAAACATCATACTTCAATATGCAGGGAAAGAAAGCTATCTGAAAATATCCTTCATTGTTTTCTGTTTTGACTAAAAGGAACAGGTAAGTCAGAAAAAAAAAATGGTTTATTCATTTTGGGTGATGTTCTTTTTAGAATTCAGTGCCTCAAGGAGGAAAAGAAGTTTAATTTGTAAGGCATTTGGAAAATACAACAAGGGATTAAGTTGACCTCTGGTATCTAGTTGAATTCCATAAATAATGGTTTCTAATAAGTGGAAGCTGGGAATATTTTTAGAAGTAATATATCGAAGGAATCCTCAACATATTGAAAATCATCTCTGTGTCCCATTTATGGGTACCTTCAATCTGTTTTTGAGAACAGTTTCAATTCAGCTATTTCTTGTGTCTCCCCTGACAGCAGGACCATGAACTCTGTTAGGATCTGTTTTTTATGCATATTTTTCTTTCCACTATTAAGTCATACTAACCAGATCTGTGCAAATACAGGGCAGTGTTGCCCTCACCCAGCAGCTCTGAGCAGCAGGCCCCTGCTACTGAATCATCAGCTTCCTCTTTTAACTCATGTCTTAAATCTGCTAAATTCTTTTCCATAATGTGTGTCATCGGTTTAAGCAATCTCTGTTCATTTCATTGAATTCCTGTCAGTCTTCTCTGTTTTCCACCAACTAGAATAGAATGTCTTACAAGGCACAGAAGCACTGGCAACTTCACAAACAAAACAAATCAGTGAATGAGCAAGAAGCTGTGATCAGGCCTTGACTCAGTGGTGTTCTGCATTCATGAACAAGATTGCTAATACCTCTAGGAACGTGGTCCTAAGGAACCCCACAAATATTGCATCAAATTCATTCAGTCATCCTGGTGACTCAGAAGGTAAATCAACTGCCTGCAATGCAGGAGACCCAGGTTTGATCCCTGGGTCGAGAAGATCCCCTGGAGAAGGGAATGGCACCCTGCTCCAGTATTCTTGCCTGGGGAATTCCATGGACAGAGGAGCCTAGTGGGCTACAGACCATGGAATTGCAAACAGTCGGACATGACTGAGTGACTGACACTTCATACATACTTCATCTCCTCCCAGTCCCCTTTCCTGTTATGCTTTTGTTTAAGATTTCTTACCGTTTAAATGAATCAATGAGGAAATCTGTAGAAAGATCTGAGCCTTAGGATGACCAGGGACACTTTTGAAGTCAAAGGAACGTTTTACCTATTTAAAGCTTCCCTGGTGGCTCAGCTGGTGAAGAATCCACCTGCAATATGGGAGACCCGGGATCAATCCCTGCATTGGGAAGATCCCCTGGAGAAGGGAACGGCTACCCACTCCAGTATTCTGGCCTGGAGAATTCCATGGACTGTAAGGGGAATTTCCACGGGGTCACAAAGAATCAGGCACACTAAGTGACTTTCACTTTCAAAGAAACAAAAGTCCTTAAGACAATGATTCCTCAAAGTGTTGTTCTTTTGAAAACTATTCAGTTAAAGGGTTCTTTACCACTGCATGGATGATAATAAAATGTCTTTTGCCTAATTAATAGTTATTATTGGTTAAGCTGATTGAAGTAAGAGAATTATGGCCAGCTACAAAACACTCTTCACAAGTGGTAAGAGAAACTAGCAGCTGGTTTTCCACTTGATATGCAGTCGTGTCCAACTCTTTGCATCTCCTATAGACTGTATCCCACCAGGTTCTTCTGTCCATGGGATTCTCCAGGTAAGAATATGGAGTGGGTTGCCATTTCCTCCTCCGGGGATTTTCCCCACCCTGCAGGTGGATTCTTTACCCACTGAGTTATCTGAGAAGCCCTTCTACTTGCTATAAATAGTTTTAATTAAAATGTGCCCGCTTGGGACTTCCCTGGTGGTCCAGTGGCTAAGACTCTGAGCTCCCAATGCAGGGGAGCCAGGTTTGATCCCTGGTCAGGGAACTAGACCCCACATGCCCCAACTAAGACCCAACACAGCCAAATAAATAAATAAAAATATTTAAAAAAAAAAAAAAAAAAAATGTGCCCGCTGGTTTTCAATTTGTGTAATAGCAGGAATGTTTAGTTACTGTAGGGATAAAGGGATCTCTTTCCCTTGAAGTGCAGCTTTTTAATTCTTCTATTAACAATAACTATGAACAATAACAGTAGTTTCCTGCTGGGTGATAAGAAAATGAGTTGCCGAATGAAACTCTAATTCCCAAGAATTTCACCATTTTAGTTGTTCACTTTCAATATTTTGCATTTCCAGACAAAGAGTCCCGGCTGCCCATCAGGAGTTCTTAGAAAGACTGAGGATAGTGAATAGATGTATGTTAGAAGTACCTAAATGGGACTTGCATCAGAAGGACGTGCACACACATACATTGTCTGAAATTCTATGTTTTTGGCCTCTAGGACTTTGTTTCCAGACCCTTGATAGTTCCCTTTCATCTCCTCATCCATTTGGTCTCAAGTACTGATGTTTTCCAGGATCTAGTTCCCAGGTTATTTCCTCTGCATGCTCCTCTCAAATACACTCAGTTCCTTTGTTGTTTTAGCCATGGTTAACGTATTAATGATGCAGAACACTCAATGTCTAGCCCTGCCTTCTCCCTATGCACTAAGGATATAGCTCGTGAGTCTGCTAAGTACTTGATGGTCATTAGTTTCCCCACATCTGCTTCTTTCTCTGTTTTCTAATATCGGTTAATCTCACCACTACCCATTACATCACTGTAGCCACAAGTCTGTGGGTTGCTTGAGAATTCTTTTCCCCCTCACATTCTTAATTATATCTAATCAGTCTCCAAGTTCTGATAGTTCTGCATCTTAAATATTTATCAGTTCTGTTCTCTCCACCTTTATCTTCAGTGCTGTAGCCCTTTATCTGGACTGGGAACATTCTTGCCTAAAATGTTACAACAGCCTCTTAACTGGACTCCTTATTCCTAGATCTGACTCCTCACGTTTATCATCTACCTAAAATGAAATCCAACCACATCGCTACCCTCACTAAAGTTTCTCAATGGCTTTCCACCACCTCTGGGATAAAATGTGAAGTTTTTCACATGGAATTCAAGGTTATTCTCCATGTCCAGCCTCTCTTTTCTACCATCCCCCACTTCATACCCTAGGCTAAATGGTACTGAATTGTTCTAATCCCTCACTCATCAGCCTTCAAAATGTAATGCCTTAAACATGACATTGTGATGAAGTCTTCCACAAAATCAGTGTGGGAATCAGATTTTTTTTTTGAAAAAAAGCATTCATTACATTTGTTTTAATGAGATAGATACTTTGTTAATGAAAGCAGGAGAAGATCTTCTCTGTTTCTTATTTATAAATGATATTTAACCAAAACCATTTATTCTCCCCAAAATAATGGCATATTGGAAGCACTCCTTATTGGCTTACTGATTTTACTTCCAGTGACCTTCGATTAGGGTTTCAAACATCTTCCGAAAATAAATAGCTGTTATAGTATATGATACTATACTTGTATTATTTTAATACAATACTTGTATTATTAGAATATAAATAATCTTTCTAACACATTACAGACTATTTGAGCTTTTTTTTTAGCTGAGGACCAGAATTTAGAGGTGACTCTATAGGTCTCGACAGTCACAAAGTACATGGTTGAGACTGTCAGTGTATACACGTTGTCCTACCCCTTGGGAGAAATACAAAAATTGTCACAAAACGGAATGTTCTTTGTCACTTAAGTTTCTCTATCTTTAAAAACTTCTGTCAGTAATGCAGATTGATGTAGTATGGAAACCTCTCTTGTTAAAAATGATGGAGGTGCTAAACAAAAGGAAGTACAACCCAAGGATGCACCTGTGCACATACAGTGATAAATAGAGGATATTTTTAAATTGAAAGGTAAATTCTAAGTCATCAGAAAAGTTACAGCTAATGTGACAGCCTTGTGATTGGATACCTCCGAGGATCCTGAGTGGCAGTTAGGGCTGATCATGTTTAAATTAAGACAAATAGTAAGTTTAGTCCTTTGTTGGCGACTGCAGTACTGTAGCTGAAAATGCCTTGGCATGTATATGGAACACTGGAAAGGATGCTAAATGGGTGACAGGAAAGTTTGTTTTGGCCTAAAGCTGAGCGGGGGAAAAAGCTCGGTTGGAAAGCTGAAAAGCCTGTGTCAGACACAGACATGGAATCCAAACAAATGTATTACTACCTTTGTGTAGGATTCTTTAGGTTGAAAATAATGCTGATGTGATTCTGGACCACAGAACACTTTGAGGTAACCAGTAGAAATAAATAGAAAACTGCTTGTTCCAACAGTTCAAAAACACAGAATACTTAAGACTCCCAGAAGAGACAAAAATCCCCAATGAATCCCAGTAGGAAAAAATTACAAACTATGTGAGTGACATTTGTTATGAGGGAAAGTTAGTAGATACAAACACTAGGGGGATTAACACTTTGTAAGAATTTGAACTATTAGAGCAATCTAAAAAGACTGTAAAATAAATTAATGTATTGATATCTAAGAGATAAAAGGAAGACTAGAAACCAAAAGCATAGAGAGAAGACAAATATGAAAAAGAACTAAATAAAACTTATAAAAATAACAAAACCAGAAAAGGAAGTAGTGAATTGGAAGACATTTCTAAGAAAATGGTTTAAAATAAGAATAGAGACACATAGAGATGCTAAGTATCAAAGAATAGTTAAGAAAAATGGAGAACAGAATGACAACCAGAAAACTCTCACAGAAAAGAGAAAAGAAGCAGTGAGGAAGAGATTATATTTAAGGAGAAAATAGATGAAGAGGTCAATATTAATGAAAATATGATTTTACAGCCTGGAAACACACAGGTCTTAAGTAGAATAAAGGAAAAAATTCCTGTATAGATACATTGTAATGAAACTACAAAATTCCAAAGACAAAGAAAAAATTTTAAAAACAACCAGAGAAAAAGCACAGATTACCTACAGAGAAACAATTATTATACTGATAGCAGTAATGCTCTCAGCAACAATAAAGGCAGAAAGACTCAAAATATCCATAAAATGCTAAAATATGTAAACCTAGAATTCTATATCCCCAGGGAATTTCTCCAAGTGTAAGAATAGAATAAACACATTTCTAAAGAAGGCTAAGAGGTAGCATTTAGCACTCACACACCCACGCTGAATTACTCAAAGACACATTTCGGTGAGAAAGGAACTGAATCTGTAGTATGAATGTGGCAATAGGTAGCAAAGAAATAGTGAACACATACTTAGATCTAAATAAGTTATAAGTTTAAATATGTATGTACGTGTGTGTGTTATATTTGGATAATTGGAGTATATTTTAAAACAGTGTGTGATACCTCTATTCAATATTATATTGCTGAGTGTCCACTCAGGCATGGTGAGAAATAGAAGGTTACACTAGGAAGAAAGAAACAAAACTACCACCATACAGAGATTACCTTATTGATTATGTAAAAATCCCACAAGAATCTACAAATAGAATATATGAGTGTCCTGAATGCTTGCTACAGATATTAATAATATATTAAACTTAATTATATTCTTAATGGTCTACAATACAGGAAATGTGATTTTAAAAGATATCACTTAAAATAAGAACACAATTGCTGGTACTTTGGAATACCTCTTAAAATATGCAGAAGTGTATGAGATATTATGGAAAGATCTTAAAGGAGACTTAAGTAAATGGGACAACTATAAAATGCTAATAGATTGAAAATGCAATATATAAAGATGTCAGTTCTATCCATTAATTTTAAATTCACTTCACTCACAAGAAAATCCCAATGTGTGTGCAACTAGAGAACTGATTCTAAACATTCAGTTAACCAACAAAGAGACAAGAATAGCCCAGGCAAAATTTTTTTAAAGGATTACGCTGCAGAGAATCTCACTACTACATATTGTTATTTATACTTTTTCAAAAGGCCCAGCATTAGTACAGAGATATTTAAGTAAACCAGTGAAAGCCCATATATGGAAATTTGATCTATGACAGAGGAAGCATTGCAAAGCCACAGGAAAGGATGGTTTTAATCAATAGTCTTGGGACAAATGGTTTTCCATCTGGAAATAATACAATTGGATTCCCACTTTATACTACACAGAAAATTTAATTCAAGCTGAATTAAGTCCAAAATGTAAAAATAAAACCCTGAAACCCTGAAGCTATAGGAGGAAAAAAAATGAGAATATTTTATAATCATGCAGAGAAAAATCTTTAAATGAGACCCAAAAATTGCAAATCATAAAGGAAGAATGTTATAAATTAGATTGTATTAACATCTTAAATGTCTGTTTATCAAAGGATGCCACAAAAAAGTGAAAAGAAAAGCTACATATTGGAAGAAGTTGTTTACAATAGAATGTAATACTATGTGGTGACTGTCTGATTGGTAAACTGTTGATGAGGATGCATATTGGAAAAAAAGCATGTTGTAAAATATGTTCAGTACAATGCTTATATTCATTAAAATTGCACAAAACAATACTGTATGGTATTACAGGTATATTTACTGGAGTGGGTTGCCATTTCCTTTTCCAGGGGCTCTTCCTGAACCAGGGATCAAACCTGCATAGCAAGCATACTCTTTACCATCTTAGCTACCAGGGAAGTCCATTTATATATTATAAAAGTGTAGAGATGTGCATGGAAAAGACACTTGCCAACCTTAGGACAGTGATAATCATTGGACGTGAAGGATTAAGCAGTCTGAAAACCAAAATGACAAGATGTTATTCTAGATAGTGGGTACTAGGGAACAATTTTACTTTTTCTGTAATTTTCTGTGTGTCTAAAATATCTCATAATTAAACAAGATCAAAACAAACCTTGACTTCTAAATGAAAAATATGTAGGCACATGTGGGCATATATTTGATTAAAAAGAGGATATTTAAAAACAGTGTGTGACACTTCTATTAACATTGTATTGGGGTTTTTTCCCTTTAAAAAGCATTGATTTATTTGGCTGCAGTGGGTCTTTGCTGCTGTGCATGGGCTTTCTCTAGCTGTGGTGCGTGGGATTCTCCTCCCAGGGCATCTCTTGCTGCAGAGCACGGGCTCTGGAGTGCTGCTCCGTGCTGTGGCACAGGAGTTTAGTTACCCCACAGCATGTGGGATCTTCCAGGGCCAGGGATTGAACCCAAGGCCCACGCATTGGCAGGTGGATTCTGAATCACTGGACCACCAGGGAAGTGCTTGTATTGGATTTTTTAAGAAATGATGGCAATATCATTCTTATAAAAGAAACTTAATCCTTGATCTGGGCAACCCTATGGACCCCTCTGTCCATAGGATTCCCTAAGACATGAATACTGGAGTGGGTTGTCATACCTTCCTCCAGGGGGATCTTCCCAACCAGGGATCCAACCCAAGTCTCTTTTGTCTCCTGCACTGGCAGGCAGGTTCTTTACTACTGGGAAGCCCATTACGTACATTACCCAACTGTTAAAACTACACTTAGTAACCAGCTTTGGTCAGTGAAGAGTGAACTAACCATGTTCTCAGTCTGGGGGCACATCTGTGTCCCTGTGTGATGCTCTCTCTGAAGATAATAAGTGTACGGAAGATGGTCAGAATGGAATTGAACATTGGAGGTAGATAAATCTAGTCTCCTAGTAAACTGAATTACTGAACATGTCAAGGGACATAGGCATAACTGAATGACATTAGCAGATTCAGCATAAAGCAAAGAGTTGCCTTATTAGACTCGGATGACTGAGTCTAATTTATGTTTGGAGAGGTTTTGGTTTATATTTCTCTTTCATATGAGGCTGAAGAAGAGGGCATGAAGAACAGGGTTGTTTCAATATTTTTGTCTCTCTCGGCCCCACCTTGCTGCCTCTCGTTTGGCAGTGATGCTCTAGCCTTGCATGCTTGCTGAAGAGTGTTTGGCTGCTAAACACTACCGGGCTTTTCCTATTCACTTCCCACAAGCCAGACTTAGGAATTCTTTCTATGAGGGTAACTGAGCTGCCTGTGGTACTGCTGGCAAAGCCAGCTAAAGTCCTGACCTGCCCGGATAGAGACTATGGCTACAAGGCCCTCCACCACTGGGCACGAGACCCTCAAGCTCCGCCAGGTCCCCTCCTCTGCAGCCTTCGTCTCTCTCCAGCACCTGGCAAGGAAAGCCACAAGCCCCTCTGGATTCTCTTGTACCCCCACGGCCCCTGCAATCTGCGTTTACTCCTGGGATAGCCCTTGACACTTGGGACACAACATACATCTTCGATTCTGTGTTTATGATTTGTGGCCCCTTTAGGGCCAGAACTACATCTTAAAAAGTATGCAGGTGACTTGCTAGAATGTTTGTGGAAAAATATGTCTGCTGAATGCCTACAATAAAAGAAATTATAGGATTTCATATACAAAATGCTTTTGTCTATTCCAATTTAGTGACCCTGGAACACAAACACACACAAGCTGAAAATATTTTTGAAATTGCTTTTGTTTTATATTAACATCTCCGTTACACCTTCCTTAAATTGATGTAGCTTTCTCTATTACTTTTAAAAAATATTCTAAATTGTGACAAAGATTTGTTATTTAAGGGCTTCCCCGATGGCTCAGATGATGAAGAATCTGCCTGCAACTCAGGAGACCCAGGTTCAATCCCTGGGTCAGGAGGATCCCTTGGAGAAGGGACTAGCTACCCATTCCAGTATTCTTACCTGGAGAATTCCATGGACAGAGGAGGCTGAGAGGCTACATCCACAGGGACAAAAACATTCGGACATGACTGAAAGACTAACACTTTCACTTTTTTTTTTTTTTACATTTCTGTATTACTTTTAAAAGATGTTCTAAAGTATGACAAAATTTTGTTATTTAAGGGTTAATGTGAATTTTGGAATTAGCTAAAAGCCACATAGTTTATTTTAATCAAAACATACAAAAGCCATCACACGGGATCTCTCAAATCTGCCAGAATTCTGTGTAAAGTGCATGAGTTTCTTCCTAGCCTTGGAGATTAAAATGTTTATAAATAATGTCTACCCCAATCTAGGACTGTTTGACTCTGAATTCCTTTATATGAAAGCGAAATTAACTATCTAGTGTAGGCTGTGACTCTTTGAGGTTATTTAAAAACTTGTAACCAAACAAAATTAATGTAATTAAGGATGCATAGCTAGACAGCATATTAAAAAGCAGAGACATTATTTTGCCAACAAAGGTCCGTCTAGTCAAGGCTATGGTTTTTCCAGTGGTCATGTATGGATGTGAGAGTTGGACTATAAAGAAAGTTGAGCGCCAAAGATTGATGCTTTTGAACTGTGGTGTTGGAGAAGACTCTTGAGAGTCCCTTGGACTGCAAGGAGATCCAGCCAGTCAATCCCACGGAAAATCAGTCCTGAATTGGAAGGACTGATGCTGAAACTGAAACTCCAATACTTTGGTAACCTGATTCGAAGAACTGACTCATTGGAAAAGAGCCTGATGCTGGGAAAGATTGAAGGCAGGAGGAGAAGGGGATGAGAGAGGATGAGATGGTTGGATGGCATCACTGACTCAATGGACATGAGTCTGAGTAAACATCAGGAGTTGGTGATGGACACAGAGGCCTGGCATGCTGCAGCCCAGGGGGTGGCAAAGAGTCGATCACGACTGAGTGACTGAACTGAACTGAAGAATATATAGAGTATCTAAGAATATGTCTCGTGTCAACAAATTGGCAGACATCAACCTTTTTAAAAAAATAATTTTATTTGTTAATTTATTTTTGACTGTGCTGGGTCCTTTTTGCTGCAGGAACTTTTCTCCAGTTGAGGAGAGCAGGGGCTCCTCCATAGCTGCAGCGTGCGGGCGTCTCACTGCCGTGTCTTCTTTTGCGAAGCACGGACTCTAGGGCACACAGGCTTCAACAGCAGTGTGCGGGCTCAGCATTGTGGCTCCCGCACCGGGAGCACAGGCTCAATAGTTGTGACGCAGGGTTTAGCTGCTCCACGCATGTGGGATCTTCCTGGATCAGAGAGTGAACCCATGTCTCCTACACTGGCAGGCAGATTCTTTACCACCGCGCCAGGGAAGCCCCAGACCTCTGCTTTTTATCTAACCTGAAGCTCAGAAAATTACAATTCAGTATCTTCAGGCATTTCTTAAGTTCTATAGTAACAGAATATGAAACCATCATCTTATTGTCTCTTTGCAAGAATTTCTGGCTAACCCCAGCATGCCTATGGTAATCAAGGTCAATGGTTGAGCTCACTTCTCTTATTAGTTTATATTTTCATCCATAATTATAGATTATGTTCATGAACAATGAATACCAGACAACTGTCACCTAAACATTCCACAGAAGGCCTGTGGCTGACCAAATAAAGTTTTTATGATTTTTGGTTTTTTATTTTTAAAGGTTTCTGTTTCTATTATTGTTATCTAAAGTATTAATCTATTGTTAACAAGGTGCCTGGGTTCTATGTGTTGTGTCAGTAGAAACCCAAAAATAGCTTATTGAGAGTTGATGAAATTTGTTTCTGGTTCTGTTTTTCCCCACTTGAGAATATTAGATTTTAATGAATAATTCAGTGGCTTAAAGCTAATTCCCATAGCACTGCTATCCCTCTTGAACAAACCAAACACTAATAAATAAATAACAAAGAGGTACCAGACAATTTGAGATGTTCTCATAATGCTAACAATACTATGGCTGAAAACAAGTTCTGGGAACTCAGAAATTAGTACACAAAGACAATGGGGGCTTGATGCTTTAATGACAGGTCTTATATTCGGCCCTTCAGAAATGTAATATGATAAAAAGTTGCCTATTCCTCTTACCTTCTTCCCTAGCAATCCTAGTTGATTTTTTAACAAATATTTCTTACAAGCCTACTATGTGCCAAACATCATGTTTGACACTGGACAAAAATATTTCTTAACCCCAAAGGGTTCCAATAACTTCAACAAGTGTGGAGGGTTTATATTTCATCTGTGAAAAAATATTACCAATGGCCAGTTCAGTTTAGTTCAGTTCAGGTGCTCAGTCTTGTCCAACTCTTTGCAACCCCATGAATCACAGCACGCCAGGCCTCCCTATCCATAACCAACTCCTGGAGTCCACCCAAACCCATGTCCATCAGGTCGGTGAGCCATCCAGCTATCTCATCCTCTGTCATCCCCTTCTCCTCCTTCCCCTAATCCTTTCCAGCATCAGGGTCTTTTCCAATGAGTCAACTCTTCACGTGAGGTGGCCAAAGCTGACTTTCAGCTTCAACATCAGTCCTTCCAATTCAGGACTGATTTTTCCTTGGGATGGACTGGTTGGATCTCCTTGCAGTCCAAGGGGTTCTCAAGAGTCTTCTCTAGCACCACAGTTCAAAAGCATCAATTCTTCAATGCTCAGCTTTCTTCACCATCCAACTCTCACATCCACACATGACTACTGGAAAAACCATAGCTTTGACTAGATGGACCTTTGTTGGCAAAGTAATGTCTCTGCTTTTCAATATGCTATCTAGGTTGGTCATAACCTTCCTTACCAATGACCACATACCCATAAAGACTGATATACCTTAAACACATGGGAAAAAATTGTATAGCAATCTAAAATGAAACAGATAAATCTGCAAAATAAAGCCTCTATCTTGACAATTATAATAATAAATAATACTTGGAAATTTACCTCTATCCAATGTTTTTTTGCTAGTTTTGTGCTGTTACAACAAAGTACAGTAGACTGGATGGTTTATAAACAACAGAAATTTATTTAATGAAGTTCTGGAACCTTGGAAGACCAGGAATGGGATGCCAACATAGGAAGGGTTCTGGTGAGGATCCTCTTCCAGGCTGCAGATGGCTGTCTTCTTGTATCATCACTTGATGGAAAGAGGTTAATAAACCTCTCTTGGGTCCCTTTTATGAGGATGCTAATCCTACCCATGGGCTTCCCAAGTGACTCAGTGGTAAAGACTATGTCTGCCAATGCAAGAGATATTGGTGAGTTTGATCCCTGGGTCAGAAAGATCCCCTGGAAAATGAAGTGGCAACCCACTCCAGTATTCTTGCCTGGGAAATCCTATGAACAGTGAAACCTGGCGGGCTACAGTCCATGGGGTCACAAAAGAGTTGTACATGACTCACCAACTAAGGAGCAATGCCAATCCTACCCATACAGGCGTCCCGTCTTCCAGAGACCCATCTCCTAATACTGTCATGTTTGGGAATGGAATTTCAGCATATGAATTTTGGAGGAACACACGCATTTAGATCACTGTACAGTGTGTACAAGTCTTGGGAGGTAATTGATGTTATTAACCCTTTACACAAATAAGGAAACTGGGCATTACTAAAGTTCCACTATTCATCCAAAATCACATCACCAATGAGAATTTAAACAAGGATTTGACACAGGTAGTCTGACTCAAGAGCCTAGGGTGAAGACATTTTCAAAATGCTTTTTGTTTAATGCGTTTCATGAGCAGCACAAGGAACTGCTCATATTCCTCAGATGTTTAAATACCTGTGAACTGTCTTATCCAGAGTGGAAGCTTGTGTTTAGCATGTCCCATAACATGCAGCTTGTGGCCATCTTGCATTTTTAAAAACACATATGTTCAGGCTCAGACTCTTCTTTGAAATGGGGCACAGCATGACCATTCAGAGCGGTCACTCTGGACTTCTCAAAATTGAAAGGAATTTTATCTTCTGGTTGAGACAGGTTGGAGCTAGTAGCTTTGTTTCCATTCAATTCAGATATTCCAATGTTTATTGATTAAAATCGTGTACTTAAAAGACAACGCACTATGAAAGAACCTAGATGATTTTACACTACTCCAACACAGGCAGGCATGTTCTGATCAATTTCAGGCTCCTGCTACGTATACCAGGCCACTCTGAGATTTCTATACATGACCCTTCTGTATATAATCAGCGTTATTAGTAAGCATTGTAAGTTAGGATGATATTCATCTATGAGAAACACGAACCCAATAAACAGTTAAAATACCAATTTTACTGTAGATGGCCCAAGGCTGAGGCAGCATCTCTAAATGTCTTCAAAGAGCTAAATCTTTTTTCTCTTTCTACTCCATCAACCTTAGTGATGACTTCCGTTCTCATGGTATCATGATGGCTACTGTACTTCCAGCCATCACAGGCTTGTTTCAAGCAGGAAGAATAGGGGAAAACAAAGCAATAAAATGCCCTCATAGTCCCCAGGAGCTTCCATCTACATTTTGTAAGCCATTACTGAGCTACATAGCTACTCTTAGCTGAAAGGTTGGGAGTTGAACACATTAGTGTCCTGGTCTCAATAGTAGGTAAAACAAGAGGGAAGGGTTAGAAAAGGTATTGGAAGTCATTTGCATATTTACCTTGGAAACTATGGAAAAACTAGGGATGGTTTCTATGTCTCTGTTTGTGTGACTCATCACTTATTTTGGTAATGAAAGGCCTAAGAAGATAATTTGGTAATTATCGTCTTGCTAATCCACTTGGTTACTTCAGGGAGAAAATGATAGGGCACAACCTTTTGAGGTGGCACCTTTGGGGCATGTAACAGCTCACTATGAACCAGAAGAGTATAGTATCCCCACCTGGCTTGGTACACACACAGAAAAGGGGGCCTTTGGGAAACAGTAAGACCATATTGGGTACCACATTGGAGCTTCATTGTTGCCACCCTAGTGATGACCGAAGACGTAACTGTTGTTTATACTTAGTTCCCAGGGATTTCTAAAGTTATCCTTTCAGAGAAATGAATATGAACATGCCATGGAGAATGAAGAGATTTGAATAGAATCCTTGCACCTTATCCTCTTCAGAAGGAACCTTTAGAATTCATTTAGCCCCTGCCCTCTTATGTCCATCCTAGGAAATAGAATCCCGTGAACTGATTAGCACTGGGATACCCAGATGAGGGTCACTGGTGTCCTTTTCTTTTCTACCACTTGGAAGAAGTAGGAACACTCCCGTAGTATAGTGCCACAGCACTCAAACTTCCCACAGGTAACATCTGACCGCAAACATCTGTCTAGTTTCCTTCATTTCTACACTGCGACCTTCCCTAGTGGCTCAATGGTGAGGAATCTGCAGGCAATGCAGGAGAGCCTGGGTTTGACCCCTGGGTTAGGAAGATTCCCTTAAAGAAGGGAATGGCAACACACTCCAGTATTTTTGCCTGGAGAATTCCATGGGCAGAACACCCTGGTGGACTACAGTCCATGGGGTCCCAAAGAGTTGGACACGATCAAGTGACTAGCACTTTTCACTACACTGTAAACTCTCATGCAGGCATGGACTATGTCCATCTTATTCAATGCAGTATTTTTCTAAGATCCAGTACAACTTTGGGACATGATGTCTTTTTTTTTTTT
>ML663565.1:32917736-33027071 GCA_007570785.1 Antilocapra americana
AGGTTGTCTTTTCTCCATTGTATATTCTTGCCTCCTTTGTCAAAGATGGGACATGATGTCTTTTTATGGAATGAGAAAATGGAAGACTAGATGATCTACACCTGACAGAAGTTGTAATCTTTTTTTCCCTGACTACCGGTATTTTCAAGGCCAGAATCATTCAGGTCATTGGCAGAAATTGGGTAAAGAGTCAATAAGAAGTTAGACTAGGGAAGATTCTCCTACCTATTCTGTTCCTGATCCTCCTCATCATCCACTTTCCCAGGACTGAGGAGTATTTTTAACTCCCCTGTTTTTTGAAGGGAAATAGATCTTCAGGAAAACGTTCCATTCACAGAGAAAATAGGGCTTACCTGACAATGGTATAGCCTAGAAATTCTGGGTAGAAATTAAACCAAATATATACTTTTAAGTCCAGAGTTAGAGAATATAACAGTGTCTGTCACAGTAAATACTAAGGAACCTTCATCGATCTGTCTGGGGTGATATGGAATGCATAACCAGATCACAGAATCTTCTAGCTTATATGCTGTATCCAGCTGGAGCCCAGTGATAAAAACACCATATTTTATTTTTGCCATATTGTTGGAGTCTGTTGTTTATCTTATGTTTCCAACTGATTGCTTCTGGGAGATGGCAAAGTGTTTTTAAAGTTACAGAGGTAATTGTTCTAACTTCCTCCTAAACAGAGATGATGTCTAGAACACTCAGGGCCAGAGTATGTGCTCTGATTGCAGATTGCCAAGTTAGCAAGACACAAGAGTAGTTGGAAATCATTCAGTTATTTGTTATGCAAGGTAAGAATGTGTTACTAGGAAGACAAATCACTTGCTCTCTCTAAATTTATTTACCAACCCTTATGTTCATGTAGGATGAAGTACCATGAAATTAGCAATCATATGGATTTTGAAAAGTCAGAATTAGCTTATTTCAGTTAATTCTTAAGAACAGATAAATCTCTCCCTAGTGGTTAGAGATAAGATTTGAATCCTCGTAATGGCTGTAAATTGAATATAATTGCTTTGTTTCCTGTTAAGTTACAGTCTAAACCAAATAGCTCTTAATGCTAAACTGATTATCCTAGTAATAATTTTTTCTCATTATCATTCATTTTAAAATACTGGTGGGTCTCAACTGTTTTTTATCTTACCAAATCAAGCCGATTCTCTAAAAATTATAATAAACCCCTCCTTTGAATTTTTTTAAATTTTGTATCAATAGTTTTTATCTACCTATTCCACAAGCAGGTGATAACAAAAATTATCTGTGTTACTTTTTCCTTTTTAGGTAATAGCTTTCTTTGAAGACAATTTTTTTTTTTTTCAAAATATCTACCCACGTCTCTTTTTGGCAAAGATATATCACCTCTCCTATTAGCATCATGGGACTTTACAATGAATTTCCCATAAACAGACATTTGAGGATTAGCTCATCTGGTATTAGACTATAGTTTATAAAAGGAGTCAAGTTTGCAGCTTCTTTTCTCAGTTATTCTGACTCCTGTCTTAGCAAACTTTGATAGTTATATCATCAGTTTAAAATACAGTATTATCATTTCCAAAACAGTGACTTGATATAGTATAATAGATGCTAGATATTGCCAGTTCACAGTGGCCAAATAGTTACATTAGTTGAAAGCAGGATTTGAAGTCACCATTTACATAAAAATAACACTCGGATTCTAGCAAGAGTGACTGTCCTAGCCCATTTAGACTACCATAGCAATATACCATAGACTGGGTGGCTTACGGTGACAGTCATTAATTATTAATTGCTCACAGGGGTGGAGGTTGCGGAGCCCACGATCAGGGCCCTTGCAGATTTAGTGACTGGGCAGAGCTAACTTTCTGGTTCATGAAGTGAAGTGAAGTGAAAGCGGCTCAGTCATGTCTGACTCTTTGTGACCCCATGGACTGTACAGACTGTACAGTCCATAGAATTCTCCAGCTCCTTTTGCTTGGTCTTCACATTGTGGGAGGTGGCAGAGGAGCTTTCTCTGGCGTCTTTTTGAAGGGCACTAACTCCCATCCCACCCACCTAATCACCTCCCAAAGGCCTCACCTCTAATACCATTAACTTGGGGATTAGGATTCAACATATAAATGGGGAAGAGGGCAGGGACTGAAACATTCAGATCATAGCGGTGATCTCCACTTTTCCCAGATTTTACCTAAAGCCAAATGGGGAAGAACTACATTTAATTAACTTCAACCATATGTAACCTGTGTTAATTGCACATGGGCTATATGTATGTAATATTCATTACAACCAAACATGTAAAGTGTTGTTTTTCCTACTTTACATTTGAGAGAATGGAAATGTAGAGAAATTAAGTAACTTGTCCAAAGTCACACTGCTAGTAGGATGCAGAGGCAGGATTCAAATGCAGACCGTGGTCTCTTTCTCCAATATCTGTACATTCAACAAATATTTGCTAAGCATGCACTGTGAGAGGAGTAGTATATGAAAGACTGAAGGAGCAAAGAAAGTAAGACCGAGTCAGTGTTTTCAAAGAAGTCACTGCTACTTTTAAAAGAATATGTGCTATGTGCTAATTTGCTTCAGTCATGTCTAACTCTTTATGACCCCATGGACTGTAGCCCACCAGGCTCCTCTGTCCATGGGATTCTTCAGGCAAGAATACTGGAGTGGGTTGCCATTTCCTTCTCCAGGGGAATCTTCCCAACCCAGGAACTGAACCAGCATCTCTTATAGCTCCGTGTTGGCAGGGGTGTTCTCTACCACTACCTCCTGGGAAGCCCTTTAAAAGAATAAGGAAATGCCTAGCGACAGACTCAGGATATAGCACAGGGAACCACACTGCGTGTAAAAGAAGAGCGGTTTCTTCACTGGAATTCTCGAAGGAAAAATGCCTTCCTTCTGAAGAAAATCAGTAAGTTAAGCCTTCCAGAAATTCAGGACTATCAAATATCTAGCTCCTTGTTTCTTTCCTAATTCAGGCTTATTTTCTTTGAGCACAGAAGTGACCGTGACTCAGAGACTATGTTGAGACCAGCCCCAGGCCCCGGGCCCCGGGCCCCAGGCCTCACACCCCCTATTCCTTCAAGGCTAGCACATCCCACCTTCACCTTTCCCAAAGTGATAAGCTAGCAAAAAAAAAAAAAAAATCCTATCAGATCTGCTTCAGTGTTAGTAAAGCTACAGACCTGAAGTCTAAAATGGGAAGATCCTGAATTGTATACCAAAAAGCTGCCAATTAGTTTGCAGACAATTAAGCTGTATTAGAAACTCAGGGGGGAACACTCGCTTTTTCTTTCTTTCCCTTTTTCTCTCTCTCATTTATCACAGATACATGAGGAAGAGACCCTTGGAAAGATTATGATGATGCTATCGCATTACCCTTTCTCAATTGCATTATCATTGGCTGCAATAATCTTTCATAATGGTTGTTTTTCTTCTCTAGTTAGGGTGTTAGCACTGTATGTGTTGGCACTAAGTACTCCACGCCCAGAATTGTACCAGATACACTACAGACAATAAACTTATTCAACAAGTATTCACTGAGTATGAAGGAAGGAAGGAATGCTCTATTTTATCAGAACTATTATGAGGCTAAAAAGTGTATCCTCTAAAAAGGAATTAGCGCACTCCATTTTCTCAAACTGTACCTTTTTTTCTCATTTCATTTCTCGGAGGGACTATTCTAGTTCTTTTGGCAAAGAGAGAGGGTCCACAGGTATATGACCCTATTTTAAGTCGTGTAGGTATTTCAAATATCTATTTCTGGATAACAAACATCCTGAAAACATGATGGTTCCCCAATACCAAATAGGTATTAATTCTCCTGTTTCTGGGGTGGACAGTTCCTTCGTTTCACACGTTGTCTTCTAGAGCTGAAACGTTAAGGTTGCTTCTTTACTCCTCACATCTACAGTATCGGCTGTGATGCCTGGAACATCTGAGAGCTGCCCGGAGCCTCTCTGTCTCTGTCCCTCCACTTGGCCAGCTCAGGCGTCCTCCTAGTGACATGGTCCCAAGGACCATCTGGACTCCCCACACTGCAGACGCTCCCATCCTCCTGAAGGCTTGACCTGGAATTAGTAGAGTCAAAGCGGGAGCAACCTACTGGTCTAAGTCAGTCACAGGGCCAGCCCAGATTCAAGGGGAGGAGAAACGGCTCAGTCTCTTGGTGTGAGGAATGGCATGCCTCTATAAGGAGGGAAGGGCTTGATGATGGCTCTCCTTGGATACTGGTTCTGTCACAGCACTCAGGTGGCTTTTCCAGGGTTGCCTGGCTGCCTTGTGACTGTTTCGACTGTGCCCAGAATGTGCCCTACAGGGATGACAACTAGAGCGGTGTGTGAGCTGGGCAGATACTGCCCTCTCCTCGCTTCTCACTTGGTGCAACTGACACGTTACCATCACTCCATTGTTTTGGTGCAGCGACAGCTCCAAGGCACTGCCGCCAGACACCTCTCCATCGGTCTTAAAACATGATTGATTACCATGATGATGATTCTTCAGCTTTATTCAACAACTGTCTTCTGCAAAATCCAATGCAATTTGTAAAGACTTCCTCATTAATCATCACAGCATCCCTGCTGAGAGTTTGAGGGAGGGAGGTGTATTCTCATTTTGGAAATGAAAGAGGTGCAACAAAATGAAGCCCTGGAAGGTTACCAAGCTCACAAAGCTGGTCAGATAGAAAGAAGGGAAGAGGCAAGGGAGGAGACAGAGAGAGGAGAGTGAACGTGTGTGTCCTCAGGGAAATAATGGAGAATCATCAAAATTATTCTTTTCTCTTTAATGCTATATGGAAACCCCTTAAGTATCTTAGGGCTTCCCTGGTAGCTCAGCTGGGAAAGAATCTGCCTGTAACGTGCTAGACCTGGCTTTGATCCCTGGGGTGGGAAGATCCCCTGGAGAAGGGAAAGGCTACCCACTCCAGTACTCTGGCCTAGAGGACTCCATGGACTGTATAGTCCATGGGTCGCAAAGAGTTGGACATGACTGAGCAACCTTCACCCACTTCACTAAGCATCTTAACATACTAAAACATTTCCAGAAGCAACAAACTTCTGATATAATCTAAGAGTTGTCCCCTTATGCCCTGCCAAAATTATTGTAATACTTTTATTAGATTCAAATTGTATCGGATTCAGATTTGTTTTTCTTCTTTCTAGCTATATGTCCTTGAAAAGTACTGTCCCTCATGTACTGATACGTTTTAAAGGTTTGTTGGGCAGATTAAATGAAAAGCATACATGTAGAACATAATGTATGGTAGAGGGCTCAGAACAGACACTGAATCATACTTTTTTTGGTCTTAGGGCATTAATAGGTTAGTTTAAATAGAGAAGATTTTTTAAAAAACCTTTCTCTATTCTATACGTAGTGATTTAAAAAAAACAACAGAATTGATGAAGTTACCTGGTCTGCATGTTATATGCAGCTGAGTCTGTGTAACCTTGGACCAGTCAGTTAATCTCTAGCCATTAGAATCCTCCTCTGTGCCCCAACAGAACTGAACCACATGATCTCTAAGGCTTTTTGCAGGACTGACTTAGGTGGCTCCTTGCAAAGAGAAAAAGTCTTTCAGCTCTTTCCTGAAGTTTTTGACTGTTTTGCCCTCTAGTGGCAAGAATCAAAGAAAACCATTCCTCCTGAGAGAGTTTCATGTTCACTGTTCACTTTTCACCTTCATGCATTGGAGAAGGAAATGGCAACTCACTCCAGTGTTCTTGCCTGGAGAATCCCAGGGACGGGGGAGCCTAGTGGGCTGCCGTCTGTGGGGTCGCTCAGAGTCGGACACGACTGAAGTGACTTAGCAGCAGCAGTCCATCAAAATGTGCTGTTTTGATGAATGCTTAGACTTGCTGCAATATTGTTCTAGTTGTATTATGTAAAAAAATTACTACCCCCAAAATTAGCCATTGGAAACAACAAACATACAGTTTCTTTGGGGATAGGGAATATGTGAGCAGGAATTTGGGTGCCTGTGGCTCAGGGTCTCTCATGAGGCTGCAATCAAATTGTCAACCAGAGCGGCAGTCACTGGAGAGTTTGCCCACACTAGGAGAGTGAAAAACTTGGCTTAAAACTCAACATTCAGAAAACTAAGATCATGACATCCGGTCCCATCACTTCACGGCAAATAGATGGGGAAACAATGGAAACAGAGACTGGTTTTTGTTTGTTTGTTTGTTTGTTTTTTTACTCCAAAATCACTGCAGATGGTGACTGCAGCCATGAAATTAAAATATTACTCCTTGGAAGAGGTTATTTCTTGGAAGAAAAGTTATGACCAACCTTGAGAGCATATTAAAAAACAGAGACATTACTTTGCCAACAAATGTCCATCTAGTCAAAGCTTTGTTTTTTCCAGCAGTCATATATGTATGTGAGTTTTGGACTATAAAGAAAGCTAAGCGCCAAAGAATTGATGCCTTTGAACTGTGGTGCTGGATAAGACTCTTGAGAATCCCTTGGACAGTAAGGAGATCCAACCAGTCCATCCTAAAGGAAATCAGTCCTGAATATCTATTGCAATGACTGATGCTGAAGCTGAAACTCCAATACTTTGGCCACCTGATGCAAAGAACTGACTCATTTGAAAAGACCCTGATGCTGGGAAAGATTGAGGGCAGGAGGAGAAGGAGACAACAGAGGATGTAATGGTTGGATGGCATCACTAACTCAAGGGACGCGAGTTTGAGTAAGCTCCAGGGCTGGTGATGGACAGGGAGGCCTGGCATGCGGCAGTCCATGGGGTCACAGAGTCAGACACGGCCGAGCGACTGAACTGAACCAAACTGAGAAGATGTGCTTCCAATCTCCTTTAGGAAGCTGATAGCTGGAGGTTTCAGTTCCTCCCCATGTGTATCTGTAGGGGTGCTGAAGACAAGGCAGGTGGCTTGGGGGAAGGGGGCTGGTAGGAGTATGAGAGATAGACATTTCCAGATCATGACTGAGAGAAGCATGAATGTCTCCATGACACTGTTGAGGTCCTAGATCCAGTTTCCAGGTAGATAGGGCAATAAATCCTTTTTTTCATGTTACTTTGAGTTCCTATGACCTGCAGTCAAAGGAATGTTGTGAAGTATACCTTATACCTATATACAAGTGTACTCAAGTGTCCTAAAATTCTAACTCTGGGAGGCTTGTGCCTACTCAAGGTAAAGGGGCTCCTCCAACCCCATGCCCCTCCTAGGGAGCTTTTAAGAGTAGGGAACTGGAGAGCTCCTAAGATCTGACCCTGGCTTCTTCTTCTTAATGTTTATTTCTTTGGCTGTGTTGGGTCTTAGCTGCAGCACTTGGGACCTTTGCTGTGGTGTGCAGGCTTCTCTAGTTGTGGTGTGTGGGCTCCAGAGTGCAAAGGCTCAGTAGCGCAGCACATGGGCTTAGCTGTCCCACGGTATGAGGGGTCTCAGTTCCACGACCAGGACTCAAACTTGCGTCCCCTGAATTGAAAGGTGGATTTTTAATCACTGGACCAACAAGGAAGTCCCCAGATCCAGGCTTCTGAGGTTCTCCTCCCATGCTGCTTTAAAGCAAGGGTCCTTAACCTAATAACCTGATCCCCCTGGGGTTCTGTGAAGGGTGTGACAGGAACGTGAACATCCCATCAAACTGTAGCTAAAAAGTTATGTGTACCCAAATACATGTGCTTTTCTGGGGAAAAGATCTGTAGATTTCATCACGTTAGTAAAGGGACTAGTAAAACAAGAGGGTAGATCTCTACTAGATGATTAAAGGCAAAGTATAGTGTTAAAGTCTGAGTTTCCATAATTCAAAGTGTGTCAGGTAGCTAGACTTTTCAATTAGAGAATTTGAAACAGCTGAGAAGCAATGTCACCATCTTATTAACACCATGAAATGACTTGTTTAAATAAAAACCCATCTGATGTTTAAAATACTTCATCTGAAAGTTCATTTCATTGTGGGCCATCTGTGATTACCATTATCTGAAGGATGGAAGAGGCTTATAGATTTTTAAAAAATGACTAGAAATTGCTCCCTGGAAAAGTTCAAATATCCCCCCAAGTGTCATGTAAATAAATAAAAGATTGTAGTTTGCTTGTTCTGTCTGCATAAAATAATAATTCTCAGTAGTACCAATACATTCATACGCCACTGAGCAGATCTTGAATATTCATGCATGCATTAAAAAGCCTTCTGTTGCTATGGTGGAACCTCATATTGTGAAATGTGCTCCAGCTTTCCTTTAGAGAGAAGATTATAACTGAAAATTAAATCAAAAGCTGTTGCTTATCAACAAGAACAATCAGGAAGAGAAAGAGGGAAGATTGCCCTGGAAACACTGGAGAAGTCTGGATTAGATTCCCAGTGAAACACTTATGTCTTGAGGGCCTGGAGTTTGGAGAGACTAATATTCTAGTGGTAAAGAATGTGCCCGCCGATACAGGAGTTCAGTGCCTGAGTTGGAAAGATCCCCTGGAGTGGAAAATGGCAATGCACTGCAGTATTCTTACCTGAAACACTTCATGGACAGAGGAGCCTGGTGGGCTACAGTCCACAGGCTCACAAAGGGTCAGACACGACTGAGCACGCCTGCACAGTCGTGGACCCAGGTTTCCTAGGCTTTCATCCAGCATACTTGCTTTTTATTGACGTTACTTTGTAAAAGATACAGTAACGACATGATTAGTTTACAGCTGGGCCTCTTTATGTTTTTAACTGTTATCATGAGATCCTTTTTTAATATGCAATCACTTGGGGTTAGAAGAGGCCTTATTTTTACAGTCATGGTTGTTATTGCTGTTATTCATGTTGATAGATAAATGTTGATTTCATATTTTAAATCTATGAGGTTGACTGAAATAGAAAGCAGTTTATCTGTGTTAGAAAATAAAAATGTGCCAACCCTTTGTATGTGGGAAACCCTCCTCGATTGCTTATTTTTTTTTTAATTAGTGAAAAAAGCCACAAAAGATTACTGTGGAAAAAAAAACCTGTTTTTTTTTTTTAAATCTCTGATAAATGAGTGTAGACTGTTAAATGGAAAATAAATCACACTTATTTGCCCACTTTTTTTTTTCTTATTAAAACAAGCACAGCAGTGATATTGTTAAGCCACATCCTGACTTCTCTGCCCACCACCCTCTGGGTTAACTTTGTGGGAATTAAGGCCTTTAATTCCAAAGGAGAGTTGAGGCCAACTTGCTTTTCATGGGAAAATAAATGAGCAGGATGAGAGCTGGTGAAGTTATCATCTATAGGGAGATGGCCGCATGTGGGTCTAAGTTGCTTAACAGGCCAAGGAGGGGAGAAATCTCAACCACAGGTCTGCCGACAGGACCTTCCCACCTGCCAGTGCCAATAACAATGGAGAGAGCACTTTTCCTTCCATTTTCAGAGCTATTTGTGCCATTTCTGGAAATATACTGCAGACTGAGTACATATTTACATCCAGATTTCTAAGGAAGTTAAATGATATAAATCGTGTCTGATTCACAACTGTATTGCTATTTAAGTTGCCAGTCTTTGAAATGTCTATGAAGAGGCAACAGTCAACATTTTGGTGACTCGGTTTTCATAGACTTTCTTATGCATGCATAGGAGCATACACACATATAGACAGTTTGACATAAATAGATTCATATACCTGCTGTCTTATCATGGACATCTATTTTTTAAAGCCTTTTTGCCTACTTCATTTTTCTTTTCTAATCACCTTCATCCCTAAAGTAGCCAGCCTTGAAAGTTTAATCTGTATCCTTCCAAATCTTTTCTTATTGTATAATCACATACACACACACATAATTATTATTATGTGCAGTATATAGAACAGAACCAAGTATTTAAAACAGTGTCTGCAGCATTATAGATACTGAATATTTATTAAATGAATGAATGGTTTGCTTCATAAAAGTGGGATAATTACATGCATGTATATATAATTATTATAATAATTATTCTCTCTCTATAATTATCCCATCTTTCTATATCTGGCATTTATCCCTCAAAGCCTCTAGGTAATCTCTCCATATAGATTTAATTAATTCTTATGAATGGTTGCATAATATCTCACAGTTAGTTATAAAGACAACACCAACTTATTTAACTATATCCCTAATTGATAGTCAAGATGAATTTACTGTTTGGTTACTATAAAAAGTAACAGCTAACACCTGTTGTGTTCCACAGACAAAACATTTTTTTGCAAGCACTTTATATACATAAAGTCACTAAATTAAGATTATTCTCTCCATTACAGGAAACTGAACAGGAGTAGATTAAGAAACTTTCCTAAGGCTGTATAGCCAGTAGATGGCAAACTAGTCAGTGTGGCTCCAAGGTACCTTTCACAGAACTAGTTCTATACAGAGCAGTTGTCAGCACAATTGTACTTGCATCCTAATAGAATGGTGCCGTATTTCTAGTTGACAGTTTCCTAGGAGTGGAACAATGTGTATATTTTATATTGATAGATCGCTTTGCAAAAAGAATGTAAGTTTATATTTCCATCAAAACAATATGAGTGCTCTTTTCTTCAAGAGATTATAATTTAAAAATATTACACGTTATTTTTAACCAATGTGAAGGGTGAAAAGTGTTACTTCATTGTCATGTCTCTGTGCTTTTCAGACAGTAGTAAGGTTGAGTGTCATATGTTTATCAGCCATTTGGATTCGCTCTACTGTAAATTGCTGTATGAGGGTTCTCCAGAGACAGAATATATAATTATTTAGGTGATGATGGAGGCCTGGAAGGTCCAAAATGTGGGCTTTGGGGGCAGGGTGGGCCAGCAGGCTGGAACAGTTGATACTGTGGCCCAAGTTCAAAGGCTCTGAGGCTGAAGACCCAGCCTTCCTGCCAACACATTTGCAACAACTAATCATTTGGGTATGGCAGCCTTTCTGGAGCTATGAAAGGTCAAACAGCCTGGACCTGAAATCTAGCTCTTCACTTATTAGTGATCTGAGTTCCTTAAAATAAGGCTCTCAAAACCCTGCTTCATAGGGCTCCTGGGAAAGCTTCTCACTTTGTAACTTTCACCTGTTGTTTGTTTTATTTTAGGGATTGCCTTTTTTTTTTTCCCCAATAAATTGCTGAGTATATGAAATTGTTGCTGAAACTTGGCCTCTGTTCATTGGTTCCAAACAGAAAAGCAGAGACAGAGTTTGGGTGAAGTAGAAGAGTAGCTTTTATTGCTTTGCCAGGCAAAGGGGGCCACAGTGGGCTAATGCCCTCAATGCTGTGTGACCAAGCCTGGAAGGGTTAGGGAGAACTTTCAGTGTTTAAGGAGCAGTGAGTGATCTGCTCCTGGACAATTCTGGGATTGGTTGGCATCAAGGTAAAGATTCAAGCATCATCAACCTCCTTGTTTCAACCAGTGTAGGGTCTATGTTCTTATGGTCAGCAGTTTTCATTTAGAGGTCTGATTTCTGTAAAAACAACTTAGGAATGTGGACCAGGCCTTTATAGCTTTCAGGGACCTGTGAGTGTGGTGAGTCCTTATGTGGCAGAATTATAGTCTAAGCTGTAACCAGTTATCTAGCCCAACAGCTTTTCTTTGTTTCAACATCTTCACATTTCCCAATCATTAACTCGTGAGCCAGTGTTTTACTTTGGAAGACAAGGATACAGGGGCTTGTTTAAAAATCAGTGCTTGTCATTTAGAAGACACACAGGATTAAAGCCGAAATCTTTACATAATCGTGTGTCTTTTGCTCTTCTGTCCCCAAGTAATTGATTTTATCCCTCTACCTTATAAACGAGTATCTTTTATAAAAATACAGCAGGCCGGACTTTCGATAAATGTTCCCCATTTCATTAATGTGAGAAATCCAACCTGTCAAATGCTTTCTTTGTGCGGCAGAAAAATTTAAAAATGGATAGCAATAAGCCAATTTAACCAAAGAAGTATTATCTTTGTCGTGTGTAAAAACTCTTAGGTTCCTAGCAGTATAGATTCATAGTAAGGACATCGTGACATCACCCACGTTTACTGTGTTGGGGTAGATAGGAGTTAGTCATTCTCCTAGCCGCTCAGCAGTAGAGAATCTGCCTACTAATGCAGAAGTCCTCCCCCCAGGCACCCCACTACGCCCCCCACCCCCGGACATTGGGTCCGTGGTTCCAGAAGATCCCCTGGAGAAGGAAACGGGTGACCCATTCCAGTATTCTTGCCTGGAAAACCCCATGCACAGAGACGCCCGCCGGGCTACAGTCCACGGGGTCACAAACAGCTGGACTTAGCAGACTGAACAGGCTAGGTGAAAAACTTCACAACTGTCGCTTAATCACTATCTCTCTGCTTAGAAATGCCAGGGCCCTAGACAGTCCCCATCAGAAACAATGACTGAAAACGTATTAATACTAGCCCCCTCCCTCCAAAAAATCAATCTTAAAGAGCTTGGCTTCAACTTCCTCTTTGTTTCAAGGATTAGAAATAACGTTGCATACCCTCGGACAAAATAGTCTCCCAGTAAATGGTGCCTATTACTGTCACTCCCTGCTGTCAAGGCTCATATATGCTGATATCTGTACCACCTCCCAAAGCCTAGCACACACTGGACAATCATAAATATTCACCGAATGAGTGAAGGGGCGACAGCAACGAGACTCAAGTTGCCCTCTAGCTAAAGCGTGGAGTCTTGCTTTCCGCGTCAGACCCTGAGTCCATGAGAAAACGAAGGATAAGCACCTTCTCCGACCTGTTGCCAGGGATAAACTAGTAACTCCCACCACGCAACGGGACTCCGTACGGACGCGCCAGGTCGGAGAAGTCTCCGGCCGTCCACGGCTGCGCGGGAGCAGGGCAGACGCTTACGCAAGCACGCGGGCGCTAGCGTGCGCACGCGCAGAGACCGCGCAGAGCGCTGAGCTCGGGGGAACTCAATTCGAGGACGCGGATTACAGCCGGGAGGGTTTACGGGGGTTTCGCTTCCGGGAGCACCGGAAGTAGCCTCAAGATGGCGGCCTCCAAACCGGACGAGCCGACCAAAGCGTCGGGGAAAAGTGAGTTTCGTAGCCCGAAGCCAACGTCGGAGAACCGAGGTGAGGTTGTCTAAAAACCGTAGCCTGGAGTTTGTGGATTTTTGAGTTGGGGCTTTTTGTTTGTTTGTTTTCGCTGGCTAGGCACGTGTAACGTCGCCTTGGGCCTGTTCTGTGAGTTTGTGTACCCGTAAGTTGCTGATTTGGGGGGTTGTTGACCAGACTTGCAGGACCGACCCGCCTTTGTGGTGCCGGCCACGTGTTCCTAATTTATTGCTTCTGCTGAAAGTCTCCAGAGCAGAGGTGTTGCTGAACGCGTGTTCAATAAAAACTGAGGAGGGCGCTTCAGGGCCTTAAAACTCGCGGCGGTGTTTGGAAATCGTTGGCAGAATGACGGAGGAGGTGGGAGAAGGTGGTGGTTATGCATATGAGTGAACGAGTGGTAGAATGATAATGAAGGACTAAGACAGCAGTAGTGATAGGAGGAGGTAACCGGCGTGCCCTTAGCGTCAGTTTGTCAGCCATTGAGGAAATTTTGGAACGTTTGTTACTATTCCTATTTGTCCCGTTGCTGAAGTATCAGCCAACCCAGGTCCTACTCTTTCAACTGCGTTATTTTTAAATTGTTCTCTTGCTTTGCGCTCGCGCTCGGGATTTTATCCATTATCTTCAGTCTGGTTGACAGAGAAATAGCCTGGGGCCTGCTCAGTCAGACTTCCTGGAAGTATTAAAAACCTCAAACTTTGATTCTATAAGCATTAAAAATGTTTTGTTCTTTTAATTAAGGGTATGGCAGAGGCGGGTGTATAAAAATAAAACCAGCTTAAAAAATAAAACCAACAACTGAAAAGCAGCTCTTCAGAGCGTCAAGAATGGAGCATTCAAACCCCCCTACGTGCACCTCTCAGATCATTCTTTTACCTTAGGGACTTAAAGTAGCCATTCTGAAACATGTTGACTATTCTGTTTCCTTTCTTCATAATCTTTACCACCTATGCACAAAATGTCTTAATTTTGTCAGTTTTTGAATTTTATATGAGTGCAAAACGATTGTAGGTATTTTTGTGTGTCTTGCTTCTTAGGCTAAACTTTGTTGTTATTCAGTCAGGGCAATACTTGTAGCTGTAACTTATTCTTTTCCCTACTGTATTAAGTTCCCTTGTATGAATACACGCTAATGTATCTTCATTTTAATGTTGCTGGGCATTTGGATTGTTCCCATTGTTTGTTATTATAAACAATGTGGTACGAACATCTTTATGCATTTCTCCTGGTTAACATTCTGGAGTTTCTCTGTTTATGTACATTACATGGAATTGGAATCTTTGTAGTGGGCGGTAGAGCATGTGCGAATAATCATCTTTTCCAAAGAAGTTGTGGCACTTCATACTTCCAGAAGTAGTAGGAGCACTAACACTTGGCTGCTATCTGAATTTTAAATTTGTTGTTTTGTTAAGTATGAAATCATATTGTGGTTGTAATTCAAACTGTCCTGATTGCTAATGAGGTTATACGTCTTTTACACATGTTTGGGGGTTATTTGCTGTTCTTGTATTGTGAAACTAAACTATTTCCTTAGCTAGGTTTTTTTCTTTTCTTTTCTTTTCTTTTTTTAAATTCACGACCAATGAGTTGTTTAAATTGGTAGGATCTTGGTCAGATAGCTTTTTGTGGTGGTTTCGTCACTCAGTCGTGTCCACTCTTCTGACCCCATGGGCGGTAGCCTGCCAGGCTCCTCTGTCCATGGGATTCTCCAGGCAAGAATAATGGGAGTGGTTGCCATTTCCTTCTCCAAGGCATCTTTCTGACACCAGGGATCAAGATTGCAGGCATATTCTTTACCAACTGAGAGCTAGGAGGGAAGCCCAGATACGCATTTTAAGTAGTGACTATTGCAGAATTTGAGGATTTTTTTCAGGATATTGAGGAGTAAATGGTAAATGAAGACTAATTCTCTGTGCCTTGAACCCTAAATAACAAAGTGGATGTGAGTAAAAGTAACAGAAAGCAAATATATCTGACTGGGATGGCTAAAATAGACTATAAAGACCTGCTTCTTAAACTTGAGTATGCCTAAGAATGTCCTTATGATACCATTAAGACAGATTTCTGGGCTTCATCTAACAGGTTCACATTTAATAGGTCTGGATGGAATGCAAGAATTGCATTTGTGACAAACTTCCCAGTTTATGCCTATGCTGCAGGCCCATGGATCATACCTTTGTGTAATAGTGAATTAAAATACAGCTGTTGGATTTAAGAAGTTGTTAAATCCAGGACCAGAAGTTGTAATAAATGATATAGGAGGCAATTTATAGCCTTTAGGAGCTATTTTGTTTTAATGAGAGGAGACCTAGACTGAGTCAGCTCCATATTCCCTTACACAAGTCACTTGAACGTTTTAAATGGAATATCTTTTCTAAAGTGGAAATAATAATACCAGTTCTTCCTTTCATAGTTTTGATGAGAGTATTCAGAAGGAAGTCATGTGAAAGCTCTTTGGAAAACCTAAAACCCTATAGTAGTGAATATTAATTGAAAGTATACACTGGAATCAGTTTTTGGAAATTTTATGTATACACACATACAAATATATATACACATAGGCTCCACTTCAGTTGAGTCTGAAATTTTACTTTATTTACAATACTAATGTAAACCAAATAGTATTTGGATCCTCAACTCTAGAATAGTGTAGTGCAATAGAAGTTTGTGAGTATCCACTATATGCCAGGTGTATGCAGTAACTAGACACAAAGAGCCGAGTCCCTGCCCTCAGGGAGCTTTGTGACGCGACTGGAGCACATATAGATAATTCTAATTCAGAATATTGATAATGACAGAGGCCTGTTCTTGAACTGTTGAATAGTATAAAAAGCAGGGGAGAAGGAAATGCATGAAAGTATTGGGAAACTTGTGCATGTATGCGTACAAGTGTTCACAAAATCTTCAAAAGAAGTTAAATCTGATGTGTAGATTTTTGCTCCCCTGTAGATGAATCCGAACTCCTCACTGTTCCGGATGGTTGGAAGGAGCCCGCTTTCTCCAAAGAGGACAACCCCAGAGGACTCCTGGAGGAGAGCAGTTTTGCAACTTTGTTTCCGAAATACAGAGAGGCTTACCTGAAAGAGTGCTGGCCGTTGGTACAGAAAGCCTTGAATGAACATGTATGCATGTTTCCTGTATTTCTCTGAGATTGTTATTGCTTATATCTTTTAAGTAAGTGAATGTGTGATGATGGATTTCTAGGTAAAGGTGCTAGCATAGCTGTTTAATTTGATTCGTTTCCTATTTTAAACACACTAGGTAAGCATTATCCTTACTGTTCATTTGTTCTTAGTTTTGTGAATAACAGATTACTCGGAAAAATTCACATCCTTTTACATTTTTAGGGGATTTAAATTTGTAGGGGTGTCTGAAACTCACTTGGAAACTCCAGATTTCAGAATGTCTACTCTCTGCTGTGATGGTTGCCATTAACCTGTACAGTTTGAGCTGAGGCCTGCTCCTGGCATTGTTTAAGGTCTTATTGTAAATGAAAGATGATGGATGTGACTGACTTTGCTGTTTGTTGCTCCTGCCATCCTCCTAGAGCAGGATTTTATTTTTTTATTTGATTTTATTTTTTGAACTGGACTGAGACCCCTTAAAGAATCAGTAAGTCAATTTAATGTCTATAGGGAGCCTTAAGAAAAAAATATATCACATATGGTTAAGAATAAGTATCATTTTATGAAGCTTTTGGTTTGTCTGTGTGTGTTTGTGTACACACTAGGTTGTGATAGAAAATCTATTTCTCAGCTGTGGGACTGCTCTAGAGTCATTTGTGCCCACTGGGCATGAGGGTGGTTAGCAAACCAGGTTGCATTTTGCATCTGGGATTAGACCCAACTTGTTTCTCTGTATGTGTGTGTTTACACTGATAGACACCTTATGTTTAATTGTTCATCACTCACTGTATTGAAATATTCTTGAGGTCTTGCTCACAATTTAGGAAATAGCATTTTTATTTGCTTTTTTGAAGTCTGGTTCTTTTGAAAGTTAATGCATAGATTCTCTAGGTATTGCTTTTATTTTTAAACCTATGGGTTTTAATTTGTTTTTACTTTGTATTTAGCTAATGTTGTTGTTTAGTTGCTCGATTGTTTTCATGGGCTGCAGCCCGCCAGGCTCCTCTGTCCATGAGATTTCCCAGGCAAGAATACTGGAGTGAGTTGCCATTTCCTTCTCCTGGGGATCTTCCCAACCCAGAGTTCGAACCTGCGTCTCTTGCATTTCCTGTATTGGCGGGCACATTCTTTACCACCAAGCCACCAGGGGAAAGCTTGAAAGGGAAAGTATTTTCACTCTAGAGAGAAGATTTTAGATTAGAGCTGCATCTAGCCAGGGTAGGGAAATTATAAGCTTTACATTTTTACCTTAAGTCTTAAATATGACCTCATTTTGATTGATGTGTTTTTTAGACTGGAGGTAATATTTATTCCAATAAGTGTAAATTATCTTAAAGCCAACTATAAATGTTTTCAATTACCTGAGTTTCTTACATTCTTTGAAATCTAAAAGTAGTCAAGTATTCCTTATTTACATTAATTTTCCAGCTTCTTCAAGGAGAGAGTTAAAGGATTTTGAGATATCTTAATGGCACAGAAGTTAATAATTAGGCTAGGATAGGCTCTGTAATCATCTAAGATTGAATTCATTTCCAGATAACAGCTTGTTTGCCTTTTTTGTAGCATGTTAATGCAACCCTGGACCTGATTGAGGGCAGCATGACTGTCTGTACCACAAAGAAGACGTTTGACCCATATATCATCATTAGGGCCAGAGATCTAATCAAGCTCTTGGCGAGGAGTGTGTCATTTGAACAGGTAAATTTGGAATTAAATTTAGACTTTGCTTTATTTGCGTCAACATTAGAGACAACATATATCACTGCTGCCGCCACCCTCCCCTGCTAAAACGTTTTCATTTTTGTGCGTAAATTTCTTGGCTTGGAAAACATTTGTACTTGTGAAGACTGTTGATGGGCAATTTGCTTTATTTTCCCAAAAGGCAGTACGAATTCTTCAGGATGACGTTGCATGTGACATCATTAAAATAGGTTCTTTAGTAAGAAATAAAGAAAGATTTGTAAAAAGAAGACAACGGCTTATTGGTCCCAAAGGATCTACTTTGAAGGTACTTTTTATTAGTGCAAAAGTGTATCTTCCTCTATTGTTTTTTTTGAGTGTACTGAAATTCAGCTTGTTGCTCTTTTGATACAGGCATTGGAACTCTTGACAAACTGTTACATTATGGTTCAGGGAAACACGGTTTCAGCCATTGGACCTTTTAGTGGCTTAAAAGAGGTAAGATTTATGCTCTTAAATTAGCTTTGGGAGAGAATAAATGAAAGCATCAGGGTATACTGTAATAGTTCATTGGATAATGTATTTCATAATTTTTAAAAATTGTGCTTTGTTTTTCATTAGTAAATTCTTCATGTAATTTGAGGGAATAGCCACTCCTGAGCCTTAACATATCATGGCCAACTTTTGGTAACTACAGAGGGATTCATTTGTGAATTAGAAGGTCTGTTCATTACTTCCCCTACTACAGGTTTTAAGTGAGTATTTTAAGATATCAGTCTGTAGCAAACATTAGAAAACGCATGTGTTTAAATGATTGGAGAATTGAGCAGATCTTGTTTTTTGCAGTAACAGATACAGCTAGTAGAGGTCAGGCTCAGAAAACTTCCTTTAAGATGTATTTTTTTTTTTAAGCTTAATACGTTAATTTAATGTTTCGTGAATATTAGTTGGTCACATGTTCTGAGAAAATCTGTAGAGCACATACTGTTTCTGTAAGCTCCTTTTGAGGCTTTTGTTGTGTGTATCTGGCTGTGTGGTCTTCCTTTCCAAGGCCTTTAATAATATTTCTTTTCGACCTCTTTCTCATAAGTTATCTGCTTTTTTTCCATGGGGCAATAACAACTTAGGTGTTTAGAATATTTCATAGTTTTGTGCAGTCTGAGTATATTATTTAATTCTTACAACAGATCCTTAAGGTGGTTTTATTTCAAATGTATTATAAAATTCAAATGCTGAAGTAGGAGGAAAATTAAGTGACTTTCCCATATGAAGTCCCAGTATTTGAGCACATATTTTCTAACGCTAAATCCAGCTCTCTTTCCCCTCAATTGCACAGCCCCAGACTGTTGTGTTAATTGTGTATCACTTTTTAGCAGTAAAATTTAGAGACTTCATTGTATCCAAGTGAGGTTAACTATTATGAAAGATACAGAAGCCACTCGGAACAGTTGAAGGGGCTACTATATCCAATTTGGTAGCCATTGCTTGGTTCATAGGTTATTTTGAAATATATTAATCATCTTCTGCCTAGTTCACTAAAATCTTCATTATAAGTAACTGATTGATTTTTCTTTGCAAATTACAGGTTCGAAAAGTAGTCCTTGACACTATGAAGAATATTCACCCAATTTACAATATTAAAGTGAGTGTTCACTATGCATTAGTATAACAGTGGTTATCAAATTGTTTTTAGTTACAGAAACCTTTCTTGAAAATAAATCTTTTATGAAAGTCTAAATATACAAAACAAATAAAGCAGAACTAGTTGGGTAGAGTTCAGCCCACTCAACACTCTACTAGTCCTATAGTTCCTTCTTTGAAAGCTTAGGTCTCTGAGGAGTATAGTGTGAAAGAAAGCTGTTGAAGGGGTCTCTGTAATGTAGTGATTCAGTTCTGATACAAATAAAATATGCTTCATGGAATTTGTTGTAGAGGGTACCAGTTCAGTTTTCTTAGGCTAGTGAGCCCACAGACTGTATTTAAAAGTGTGATCTTGTAGAATTCTGCCATTTTATGTAAGTCTGGAATAATTCAGATTGCATTAAAACTTGTTTTGGAATTTAACACTCAGATTATAGGCTCATTGAGAGAGATGCTATATCCTTGTATGCATAACATTCAATGATTGTTCTTGGAAATGTAACCATGGTATATGATGTTTTATGATGGATATTTGTAAATAGTCCTTGAATTTGATGAATTTGAAAAGTCACTCTTAGATTGGGGTGAAAAAATGATTTTGAATTTCTTTGGGACATTAAAGAGAGCGTGTCTTGCATCTGATGCCTACTTTGCATCCTGTGATGTTTCAGTGTCAATAAAATTCAGGTAGAGTTGAGGGAAATGTGAAAACACTGATTTCCTTGATCATGAGAAACTTTAGTTTTTTCTTTCCCCGTGATAATACTTCATGTGCTATTGAAAGCTTGCTGCTTGTAGGAAACTTCACTAATTAAGCACTCTCCCTGTGTAATTAAGTTGAATTTCAAAGGTTTTAATGTAAAACTTAAGTCTTTTCATCTCTATTTTAATGATTCTGTTTCTTAATCTAAATTTCTAATGGTATTCTGATACTTTGTTAATTATGCATATTTGAGATTATATGCTTTTTCTTTATAGAATTGATTTAATCCTACTGAAGAGGCTAAGAATTGTTCCTTTTAAATTTATTATTTATAGGACCATTATTTATAATGTCTTAGGTTGAGAAACATATAAATTCTAAAATTAAAAATGCTTACTTTGTTCATATATTACCATGACCCAAGACCTTAATGATTAAACGAGAGCTGGCAAAAGATTCTGAGTTAAGATCACAAAGTTGGGAAAGATTTTTGCCACAGTTCAAGCACAAAAATGTGAATAAACGCAAGGAACCAAAGAAGAAAACTGTTAAGAAAGAGTATACACCATTCCCACCACCACAGCCAGAAAGTCAGGTCAGTATTCAATGTTGAATTTTGTTACATGAGGGGGAAACCATTTTAATCTATTTTGTCAGAAACCTTGAGGGTATTTTAGGTGGAATTTCTGTGGGTGTTTGGGTGTGTAGAGATGTAAGCATCTGAAAGTAAGTGTAAGTATACTCATTTTTAACTAACTCTATGGAGATGGGAATCGGAAGCTTCATGTTGTGAGAGTGATGTGACATCACGGCGGTTGATGTTGGTTATAGCCACTGTAAATGTTCCATGGTGAAAAAATGACAGTGACGTAGCCCACAGTGCTTTCAGTTCTGCTTTAGCCTCATTCATGTGACCGTGTACTATATATTTTGCTCTGGATTTGAAATGTTAACTTCTAATATCTGTCCTTTTTTTTTTAAGATATGAATGCCTCTAATTTTGTCAACTGTCTTCTGGCATAATTTCCTTGTCTTTCTTGCCTGTCGCTGTTTTCTTTCATACTTCCTTTTTCTGTCACATCTGTCTGACAGCTGTAAAACTTGTATCAACCCTAAAACTTGACTTCTTTTTCCATAATGTGGCTGCTAAGCATAGCTGAAGAAAGTCATGTCTTTGGATTATATCCCCTAAAAACTCAGATTTCCAGCCTCAGATGGTCTTTAGCAGTATTCTCCGACTGCTTTGCATCCTCTTAATTCTTTTGCCAGTAGATGACATTGCTTTTTTCCCCCTCAAATATTTAAGATTACCAAGCAAGAACTCTTTCAACTTGCTCTTAGCTCATGGTTTTTTTCCCCATCTGCTTCAGTCCAGTCTTTCCTTGTTCTCTGAGTTCTTTCTTCACCTGTCTTCTGGACGATCTTTCTTCATTATGCCCTCCCTTGGCTGTATGTTGAAGTCTTTCCTTTAACCTGTCTTTTTCTTTATACTATCTTGTCTTCCCCACAACCCTGTGTTTGCAGTTTTTCAGGGAAGGTTTGATGAAAGGTCAAAGGTAAAAAAGGAATGATGATCATCATAGTAAAAAAAGAAAAAAGTGTAAGTGTTGGATCGAGCTCTACGTTGGAAAATAAAGCGAAGCCAGAAAGGAAGTGTTAGTTGGGGAGAAGCAGTGAGTGACTCAGGCACTAAGGCATGCTTCTGTAACACCTGGTGTGTTCCACTTCATTGCCTTATCTTCCTCTTCTGTGACCGTAAGCTTCTTGAGTCAGCAGTGCCTCGTTTGACTTACTCTGCCACTTATTTGCTATGTTCAGTTGCTCACTCTTGTCCGACTCTTTGCGACCCCATGGACTGCAGCACACCAGGCCTCCCTGTCCATCACCAACTCCCAGAGCTTACTCAAACTCATGTCCATCGAGTTGGTGATGTCATCCAACATTCTCATCCTCTGTCATCCCCTTCTCCTCCTACCTTCGATCTTTACCAGCATCAGGGGCTTTTCCAGTGAGTCAACTCTTCTCATCAGGTGGCCCAAGTATTGGAGTTTCGGCTTCAACATCAGTCCTTCCAATGAATACCCAGGACTGATCTCCCTTAGGATGAACTGGTTGGATCTCCTTGCAGTCCAAGGGACTCTCAAGAGTCTTCTCCAACACCACAGTTCAAAAGCATCAATTCTTCTGTGCTCAGCTTTCTTTATAGTCCAACTCTCACATCCATACACAATCACTGGAAAAACCATAGCCTTGACTGGACGGACCTTTGTTGACAAAGTAATGTTTCTACTTTTTAACATGCTGTCTAGGTTTGTCATAGCTTTTTTTTCCCAAGGAGTAAGCATCTTTTAATTTCATGGCTGCAGTCACCATCTGCAATGATTTTGGAGCCCAAGAAAATCAAGTCAGCCACTGTTTCCCCATTTATTTGCCTTGAAGTGATGGGACTGGATGCCATGATGTTTTCTGAATGTTGAGTTTTAAGCCAGATTTTTCACTTCTCTCTCACTTTCATCAAGAGGCTCTTCAGTTCCTCTTCACTTTCTGCCATGAGGGTGGTGTCGTCTGCATCTCTGAGGTTATTGTTAATTATGAGCATAGTTTAACACATCTGTGCCCACAGTTTCTTCGTACATAAAATGGGGATGATGATCGTACCTATCTCAAAGAATTGTCTATGAGCATTTGAGAATTAAGCGAGTTAGTACTTGTAGACCGCTTAGTAATAGTTTAGAGCATTGCCTTAGATAGATCAATTGTATGTTGACTATTTAATGAATGAGTTGTTACTTGCTCTAATTAGTGTTTAGTCGCTACATCCTAACAATTCTTGCTTTTCATTTTGTGTAATGAACAAAATGAAATTTTTTAAAAAACAAAGCAGGCTTTTCTCTCCTTTTCTCTGTTCGTTTTAAAAAGTGTTACTTTGCTCTCTTCACTTTTCTCAGGAACCTGTAGTTGTTTCTAAATCACATCCCACCTCCCTTACTTGTCATTCATGTTTCTTCGTGTCCTAAACTTTTTCCAAGTGTCTTTCCTCGCTTTTCTGAGTCATTGACCTTCCACCTCCCCTGAAGCAGTCTGTCGAGTATTCCATGGACACACCACCTACTTTCCTACCTACGTGCTTTTGTGTATGTATATTCTTGTCAGCTTAGAGTACATTTCCTTCTTTTTAGGCCACTACCTTACATAAGAGTTTCGACCCTACTGTCTTTACCTCAAGGTCATTGTGAATTTCTTAGGAATTAACTTCCCATCTATGTGATTTCTGAAGTAATTGTAAATACTCATTTCAACAGATTGATAAAGAATTGGCTAGTGGTGAATACTTTTTGAAGGCAAGTCAAAAGAAGAGACAGAAAATGGAAGCAATAAAGGTAAGACTGTGTCTAGCTTGCAACATTAATTGCAAAGTCCATAGATACTTTGGATTCTTATTTAACTGTGAAAACTTTTGTTAATCATGTAGGCTAAACAAGCAGAAGCTCTTAGTAAGAGACAAGAGGAAAGAAACAAAGCTTTTATTCCACCAAAGGAAAAACCAGTTCACCTAAAGAAACCTAAGGAAGGTAATGCTGTTTTTGAAGTCTTATGATGCTGAAGTCTGTTAGAGGAAAAGTAAACCCGTAGTGAATTTGTTGATTCTCTGAGTTCATGTTAAGAAATAACCACGTCTGTTATCACTTCTCTCAGTGTTTCATTACTCACAGATCCTTGGGACAAGAGGTGACTGAGATAACCCCTGATTTAGTACCAGCTAATGCCTATTTGAGAGTATCCCAGATTGACAGTTGCTTCCTGATCTCTGCTGTGCTAAGGAAGGACTCTTTGTTTTGAAAGATAGAAACCAGAGTTGTGAATCCTCTATAGAAATAGATCGGGAAGATCCCTGAGGTCTGCTGTCATGCCCCTTAAAGAGCTTATCAAATGTATACTTTCTTTACTTGTATGATCTGTGACTTAAAACTTGATGCTTGTATTGTTAACATGGATTTCTTATCACCTTGGGCTAAAACAATAGCAACAGAATAGCAGGAATATCTTTCTTACTCAGAGGCTGTTAAAAAGACACTCAGAGAAAACATTATTATTCCTGGCCTTGTTTTGACCTACCTTCTCTTTTGCATTTTCTTTTCTACTTGTAACCCTTGTACTCTTCTGTAAAGTAACTCTCCAGAGTGGTCAGTGGCATAATGAGGGGAGGGGGGTCACCAGCAGTATGTCACCTATTGGTCTAAGCCAGATGTGACATTACTATTTTGTTAATATATATCAGTGTTAACAACTTAAAAAATACTGTTTTCTACTTCTTAGATCATTGGTTATATAAAAGTTAAAAATATCACAAGCATCATAAGTTTTAGTCTGTAGAGTCAGTCAGTTATGTACTCTCAAGGTGGTCAAATAGTAGCTTAGTCTCAGTTTAATACTGAATAAAGTGTAGCTGTTCCATTATAGTAGAGACTTTAAGTCTGCTCTCAAGTTGCTGGGGTGTTTGTATGATGACATTTTATCTTGTGGTTCTTTTATGTCCTGAATACTGTTCTTTAAACGATAAGAAAAAGCTGCAATTTTTTGCTGTTGCTTTTCTCTATTTTGTTCAAACTTTTGGTGTTAACTACATGGTTTGGTTCTGTTAAGCCCTCAGATACCCTCAGATTATTGTCTTTATTACCAAAATCTTGTTAAATGAAGTAATATCAGTCGTTAATTGAACTAATATTTGGAAAACTAAGTTTTTTAAAGAGTATGGTAAAGTTCAGAATATGGAAACAAATATAAATGATATTTTCAAATAATTTATGGACAAAAATGTAATTTCAGCATAGTTGAATCCAGTAATTGGTTCAGATAGTTAAAGTAAAATGTCATTTTCATGTATGTTCTTACTAGTGTGTTTAAGTACTTTGTTTTCTCCTAGTTTGAAGAAATTTCTAACTTGCCTTTTAGCAAGTATTTTGTATTTTATGACATGACCTTTCAATTACAATAGTACTCTTAAAGTTATTCATATTTATGTAATCTTTGTTTTATTTGGTAAAATCTAAAGAATTACATGTACTGTTTTTTAATTTATTTAGCTCCTACTGAAACTAAAATTGATGTGGCTGCCCTCAAGGAAAAGGTTAAGAAAGCAAAGAATAAGAAACTGGGAGCTCTTACAGCTGAAGAAGTTAAGCTTAAAATGGAAGCAGATGAAAAGAAAAAGAAGAAAAAGTGACACAAACAAACCCTGAACTAAAATTTATAAGCTATCTCCTTTTGTAAAGGATTTTGAAATACTCTAGTTGGCAACATTAGTTGCCTTATCCATGAGAAGTAATACCCTGATTACTTTTTTCTGAGTTTGTGCTTTATTACAGTGTTAATATAAACAATTGTTCTTTATGAATTTTTATATTGTCCATATGTTTTTTGAAAAATATTATACTAGAGAGTGGTATTTATGAGTTTATATGCATTGTATCTAATCTATTCCAGGCAAGTTTTGCCTAAGCATGATTTTAGGGGTAATTTTTAAGGTTGTTTAGACTTTAAATATAATCATGTCCCAGCATTTGGTTTTGAGGAAGTGCTCTAGTGTAATCTCATTAAGATTTTGTTACAAAATTAATTCATAATCTAAAAAAGCAAGGCCTTTTAAATTAATTCCCTTTATTACTACTACAATCTGAGTCTGAGGAAGTAGTAAACCATAAGATATCAAATTGCAAGAGAACGTGGAAAACCAGATATTTAGAGTTGGAACAGCATGCACCAGGTTATATAGAAGTGATGTTACTAATGAGGCCCAGTGCAGCTTCTCAGACTCACCTAAATCTAGCTCTCTCACTTTACATGTTTAGAAGCTGAGGTGTACGGGGGATAGAGCTTCCTCATTGCAGGTCATAGCTGTGGCAACTTGGAAAGAGGGCTGCTTCTTGAAAAGTGGAAAGTAAAGATGAGTATCCTATAGTGCTAGGAAGAGGAACCATTTCTTCTTTTGAGTAAGGGTTTGCTGCAAATCAGAAATACACCGAGTTGTTACTAAAATAAAAACAAAACACCATGTATGAATGAAGATTTTTTTTCCTCTCTGGATTGTATTATTTCAAAGTAAATAAATGAGGGTATTTGCCCCTGACCCAAATGATAATTATAAAACTCAGTATTAGGATTGCTGGAATAATTATGAAAAAAAGGGATGTGTTTCTGTCACGTGGAGATACCGGCCAGTCTGGGTGCTCAGGGTGGTGACCTGTGAAACACATGAAATACACTCGTTAATGTTGTTCCCCATAGTGCACTAACACAGCTCACATAGATCGTAAACAGTTTAAGGTTTATATACATACGTGTCACTTTGTCTCGTTGTGGGTTAGCTGTAAAATCAGAAGAAAGAAAAAAAAATTAAAAGAATAGCTACTGGTAAGTCTTTTGTTTTCTTTTTAAGAGCCAAGTCTCTTAATTATAACCATTGACTGTTGCTTTGGCTTTACTGCAATGATTTTCAAAGATTAATTCTTCAAGATTTTTTTGTGCTTACTATAATAACTCGATATTTTTAAATCATTTTGTTTATATAAAACTTTTTATATACCACTACTATAAGTGGAAAATCATTTTACATAAGCAGATAAAATAAATGTAATAAAAATAAGACATTGCAATTAAAAATAAGTATTCGTAACAATCAGTGTGAGCAATTTGTTAAAATATTTTCTTGACAGTTTCTCCCTAAGAAGAATAATCCTATGATCAGTCAGTAGTAAAGAGTGTCCTCTCATCCGTTCTAGTCTGTCATTAACTTATTAATAGGGCCTTTGGCTATCAAAACTCGTAACTACTCCTCTCCACTTGACATTCTAAGACCTGGGGAAAAAGTTCACATCTGCCATAGTTTTCTGATACTTGTTATAGACAGTTAAGCACCTTTTCTATGCTGGTTACAGGCCAGCTGCTGCTGGATTCCTGTGGTGGAGTCCATAAAGCAACTGACCCTCTGCGTGCTCGTGAGCATCTCTGGTGACTGCGCATTGTCTGTGGCGAATTGCCATTGAAGCCTCTGCTGCTTTAACTTTTCTTGGTGGTTACTTCCATGAAATCAAGCTGTGATGTGCTAGTTTATTTTTTCTTACATATATATATATTTAAAATGTTAAACATCCAACTTTTGAATATTGAAACATATCATCCACGCACAGGCACTAGCTCGGATCAGTGCTATTGGTATTGTGTGCCATTGGTATTCCCAGTGCATTTTGCAAAACCATCCTAATTTGGCCTCCATTGGTGTTTACTGAATAGTTATCTGGAAGACCACAAAAGGGTTTTTTTTTTCCTCCAGTGTTTGCTATAATTTGTCAGAGATGGAATCTGATAAATAAAAGCCTTTATTCTCCAACCCTTACCCCACTGCAAGCTGGCTTGTGTTTTCCTTTGTCTTAAGAGTCCAGGGGTTTTTCATTGTTATTGGACTGTAGTCTTAAATTTCTGAATTTTATCCCACAAGATTAGAGACCATTTCAAGGTAGATCTCCAAGATAAAAAGCTAAAAGTCCACAAGTTTTCTTCTTCTTATTGTTCTGGTGCTGTTGTTACTAATTGTCTAGATTTTAAAACATAATGATTTAAAAAGAAAATGTGCAGTCAAACCTAGTGGTCATTTGTCAGCCAGACTAGGCACTTCGGTTGTTTACAGAGGTGAGTTAGATAGGCATAACTTCTGTCTGCTTGGAATTCAGTCTAGTGGGGAAGACAGTTAACCAGTAGCAACAATTAGCCTTAACATAATTTAAAATAGCTCTGTTCTCATCACTGATTCTAAAGAAGCATTCTGAACATTGTTTGAGCATAAAAACATCACCTAAAACTTTGGGCATAAAGATGCTACCAGAATACCAAAGCAAATAAGATTTGAGATTAGAGGGAGGATGAACTTGGGATAATAGGTAATAGTTATCAAGTGTGTGCCAGGCACTTGTTCCAGATTCTCTCTCTACGAGAGAAAAAATGGTTGAACTGCAGAGAAATGACTGGCTCAGAAAGGTGATCAAGTGTTGCTATACGATCAAGAGTAAAACGAGAATTCAATGTATACAAATCAGGAAGAAGGGAACAAACAGTTGAAAAGAATGTTACAGTTTGAGACCTGGGTGGGACTCGCAAACATTAAGCAACAGAACATTTGGCCAAAGAAAAATGTATGCTGTTCGACTCAGTCCATTCCAACCTCCTGCTTTGACCACCCCACACCAGTGCTGCAACCCTGAGCGCCAGCTGGTTGCAGACAAAAGCACAAGAGGACTGGAGGGTTTGCACAACTGTAATAGCTTGACTGAAGTTTCCCTTCACACTGTGGCAAAAAGTGAAAAAAAGAAAAATATTAAGATGGAAAGGAATGTATCTGGAACAGAAGACATAAATGAACTCTTGGCCAACTGTGTGTTAATACTTAAAAAGTGATGTAAAGCATCCTTGGAAAGTATCTTCATTGACCTTTTACATTGTTCCTCATTAAATGCTGTCTTCCTCATTAAATGCTATCTTACCAGTGAAAAGTGCCACACTGCAACTTATTTCATTCAGTTCTGTAGAGGAAAATTCAAGTCGAACGCTTTGGACAGGCAGAATTCTACCTGAACACAATTCAGAATTCTTTTGGTTAACTTTGTTACATTTTTGATCTTGCTGAAATTAGCACATCTTGGGTCTACAGTTTCCTGTAATCAGAGTCATTTGTTGTTCTGATTAGTGCTAAGTATAACGGATATTTGCTTCTTTAAATTTCTCTTGAACATATATTCATTCCTAGGACAGTAAGTCATTGCTTTGATTGCTACCTGATGCCCCTTTTCCTGAAAAGAGCTATTAGGATAAAGCAAATGTTTTCGTTCTTCAGTCACTCTGTCTTGTCCGACTCTTTGCAACCCCATGGACTGCAGCACTCCGGGCTTCCCTGTCCATCACCAACTCCCGGAGCTTACTCAAACTCCTGTCCATTGAGTCCGTGATGCCATCCAACCATCTCATCCTTTGTCGTCTCCTTCTTCCTTGAATCTTTCCCAGCATCAGGGTCTTTTCAGATGAGTAAGCTCTTCGCATCAGGTGGCCAAAGTTTTGGAGTTTCAGCTTCAGCATCAGTCCTTCCAATGAATATTCAGGACTGACCTGTAGAAAGTTACAACAGTTTTGAACACACTGTATTATTGGTAGATTGTTCCTTTTACTCACTGCAAAGATTGTCCAAACAGCTGTCACTCCTGGGGCAGGCACTGCACGCGGATCCTTTTTTATATGGCCAGGTTGGGTAATTGCCTCTGTGAAGTAGAAGAAAACCATCCATTAGGAGGTGTTTCTACCCCCCACCCCCACCAGTTGCAATTTATCATGGTCCTTGGCTAAACACTGGACTTCCCACATAGCTCAGTCGGTAAAGCATCTGCCTGCAACGCGGGAGACGTGGGTTCAATTCCTGGGTCAGGAAGTTCCCCTGGAGAAGGAAATGGCAACCCACTCCAGTATTCTTGCCTGGAGAATCCCTCGGACAGAGAGGCCTGGCGGGCTATAGTCCACGGGGTCGCAAGAGTCAAACACGACTTAGGGCTGTCTTGTCTTTGGCTAAATCCTGGAACTGAAGCCCACAGACTCAGAAGACTGACGAAAGAAGTGGAGAGAGGGAAGCAGAAATGGAAGCCTGCTAATATTTGCCAAATCCATTCCCAGTGCCTGTGTTTAGGAACCTTTGTCTTAATCATCTCACTTAATCCCTGAGACAACTCTGGGAAACAGTTATTTTTATTTCTGTTTTACAGGTAAACAAACTACAGCTCAAAGGTTAAGTTGCCAGAAGTCACAATGTACAGATAGCAGAGTCAACGAGACCTAGATTTGATTTTAAAGAAATGTTCCCTCTGTTTAATGTCTGGCCTGGGTGCTCACTGCCATCCATAAAACTGTCCATGTTAGAGAAGCTCTCATGACCCACATTTTTGTTCTCAGTCCAGCAAACCTCCATGGTTTTTGTCGGCTAGGAGCCATTTGGCTGGGGTAAGGGTCTTCCAAAAGAAAAGAGCAAGAGCTATGAGGGAGTTTGTAAAGTGCAATTTGTTTTCACATAAAATATGACACGAATAACGTCATAATTACTGAATACCCCTCATGTACTCTGCACTATTCTAAGTATCCTTGACGGAATCAATCTTCACAGTAACCCAATGGGGAAGATACTAATTTTTTTAATCCCCATAGCTAGAGGCTGAGGCACAGAGCGTTAAGTAACTGACCAGGATCAGCTTAGAAAGTGAAATAATAGCCAAACAATTTACATCTCCATAAATAACTTCGGAGTAGTAATGATGAGAGGCTGTACATTGATTTCAATGAACTTGCCATTGCACTAATCTTTTTTTGGAACTCGGTGTTTGGAAAGGAGCTCTTGACTTTTTCGCACCATGGACCCTTTGGCAGCTTGGTGGAGCCTATAGGTTCTTTGTCAAAACAGTTTTAAAATAGCTAAAATAAAGTTCATAGGATTATAAAGCAAGCCAATTAATTATTAACATGTTAAAAATACTTGTGATATACAAGCACACTTCTCTGTGTATTAGATCAGAGCTAGCAAGGAGTATGGCATCCCAGGTGGCACTAGTGGTAAAGAACCCGCCTGCCAATGCAGCAGACTTAAGAGATGAGGGTTTGATCCCTGGGCTGGGAAGATCCCCTGGAGAAGGAAATGGCAACCCACTCCAGTATTCTTTCCTGGAGAATCTCATGAACAGAGGAGCCTGGTGGGCTATAATCCATGGGGTCACAAGGAGTTGGACACGACTGATGCAACTTAGCACAGCACAGCAGGGAGCCTAATAATTAACAGTAATTTTAGTGATGAATACAAACTATATTTTGAGAGAACTACAACGAATGTGATATGAGCATATCTGACATTTATAAAGACACAGTGCTGTACAATCATAGGTATTGCTGATGTGACTGGAATGTTAATTCATAAAAAATATTATTTTCTATAGAAGTTAGTGAGAAGATGTAACTTTTTTCTAATTCAAATTAATGGACTCCTATCCTCTAAGGCTATATATTTATTTTCAAAGTTAAGAACTCCCCCCCTCTAGAGACATTACTTTTTACTAACACCTCAATTACAACTAAAAATAATGTCCAAATCCTTTGGCTCCAAATAAGTTTAGGTTGTTTCAGAAATTATATTTAGCCCCATGCTTACTCTACACTGTGGTAAATAGTCTAGGGAATATAGTAGAGGTTCTGATAGCAACTATGGAAGATATCCAAAATCGACATTAGTCCTTGGGATATCTTTCATTGTTAAAAAGCACAGTACTCTTTGAGTTAAACTCTAGAATGTTTTAATGCAGTCACTTATACTACTTCATATGTTGTTTAATTGTGCATTCTGTACTATTAAAAAGAGGAAAAAGTTGCTACTTCAAAAACAAGCTAAGAGTAAGGCAGTTGTGATTTGCAGTAAAATGGCAGAACTCACCTTGGGAAAAGAATGCTCTGCAAAGACCTGGATTTTGTCTAGAAGTCAATGATTAAGACCAAGAGACCTACAGACTCTATGCAATAGAAATAAAAGCAAAAATAAACAAACGGAACCTAATCAAACTTACAAGCTTTAGCACAGCAAAGGGAAACCACAGATAGAATGAAAAGACAACCTATGAATTGGGAGAAAATATTTGCAAATGGTATCACCCAAAAGGTTTAATTTCTAAAATATACAAATAGCTCATACAGCTCAATAACAAATAAACCAATCAAAAAATGGATAGAAGATCTAAATAGATGTTAATTCAAAGAAGACATTCAAATGGCAGCAGGCATGTGAAAAGATGCTCAGCATCACTAATTATTAGAGAGATGTAAATCAAAACTGTAGTGAAGTACCGCCTCACACTGCTCATAATGGCCATCGTTACAATGTCTACAAATAACAAATGCTGGAGAGAGAGTGAGGTGAAGGGGCTATATATGGAATATAACTAACCATAAAAAAGAATGAAACAATGCTATTTGCAGCAACACGGATAGACCTACTAATTATACCAGGTGAAGTAAGAAAGACAAATACCATATGCTATCACCTAAATGTGAAACCTAAAATATGACACAAACTAATTTATCTACAAAACAGAAACAAATAGAACAGACTTGGGGCTGCCAAAGGGTAAGGTGGGGGAGGGGTGCATTAGGAGTTTGGGATTAGCAAATCAAACTATCATATATGTGTAACTGAATTGGGCTTCCCTGGTGGTTCAGTGGTCAAGAATCCACCTGCCAAGGTGTAGGAGATGTAGGTTCAATCCCTGGGTCAGGAAGATCCCATGGACAGAAGAACGTGGCAGGCTGCAGACATGACTCAGCGGCTAAACAACTCAATCACTTTGCTGTAAACCAGAAACTAACACAACACTGTAAATCAACTACACTTCAATAAAGTAAAATTTTACGAAAGGGACAAGGCAACCTAAGTATTCCATCCAGTAGGGAAGTAGGAGGTCTCAGTTTCCCCTGGTTGCCTGAGGGCCGGGGCCCTGGAACTCACAGATCTCTGTAGAGATTAACAGTCCCTAAGGCAGTGATGGCCAAAGTATCCTGGGTCCTGTACCACCTGCTTATGGAAGCGGTTGTTCCCACTTCCGGGCGTGAAGCGGGGCCCAGGGAGACGAAGAAGAGTCTGTGTTTAGGATGCTGCAGATCAGAGAGACCCGAGGTGGCCGGGAGGAGAGGAGTCGAAACGGTCTGAGGCAGTGGGAACAAGCCAAGGGCAGGACTCCAGAGCTGAGCAACGCAGGGCTGGAGAACTAAGTGCCCCAGAGCCCATTCTGAGAGAATGTCAGAAACACTGGGGAGGGACTCGACTTTTTAGAAAAACAGAAGTGGGGGGCCTGTGGCTTTTTGTGTAGAGAGGAAAAGCAGGCTCAGACGGACATGGACACCCTCTTCACTGGTCCCCGGGCTTCCCTCCACTTGCCTTCCAATCCTTTCTCCACAGGCATGCCCAGTGAGCCCCCAATTTAAGGCAAGTCTTGTCACCTTCTTAAAATACCTGGAAGGCTTCAGCTTGTGATGTGGATAAAGTTAACCCGCAGTGGCCTACAAGGCCCTGGGTGATCTCAGCTCCCTCCTCCCCCAGCTTAGTCTCATTCACGGTCCAAGTGCCCTGCTCATCTGTCTGCTCTGTCATCCTTTCACAGGAGCTGGTGTTTTGTTTTCACAACTGAATATCTAACTGTTTCTGAGATCCTTCACACATCTCGTTGCTTCTCACTCTTCATGCCTAAGCTTAACTACATCACAGAAAGCCCTTCCCTGAGCATTTTATCTCAAACAAGGGCCCTGTCTACTCATAGTGTCAATTACAGCATTATTTCTATTTCCAGCATGGCTCCTATTGTCATGCAGTTATTTTATCTGTACTTTTATTGTCTGAATGCCACAGACACTAAACTCCAAAGGGGCAAGGACTGTGCCTGGCTTGTTGTTCTATGAAGCTTAGTAAACAAATATTTATTGAATAATTGAATGGATATATGCTTTTATTTGTATGAATAAATGAATGTTACTCAGTGTTCATGGAAACAGTATGTAATGTGCTGTGCTTAGTAACCCAGTCATGTCCAACTCTTTGCAACCCCAGGGACTGTATCCCACCAGGCTCCTCTGTCCATGGGGATTCTCCAGGAAAGAGTACTGGAGTGGGTTGCCATGCCCTCCTCTAGGTGATCTTCCCAACTCAGGGATCGAACCCAGGTCCTCCACATTGCAGGTGGATTCATCACCATCTGAGCCACCAGGGAAGCCCAGATATAAATTTGCTTAAAAGTTTTACAACATAGTATTGTTTATATTTCTGAAATCAAGTCAAGTGAGTTTAAACCAAGAGAACCCACTTTTGTACCTTATTATTAAGGACGTGCGCCCATTTTTCCTCCTGTGAGAACAATAGAATTGCAACTAGCTGAACAACCATTGACAAGAGGACCTGGAACCCACTAAAAAATTATCCCACACCCAAAGACAAAGAAGCTGCTTCAGCAGGCTGATACTAATGGTGGAGTAGAATGACGTGTGAGTCTCTTCTCTTGTGAGAACACCTAAATCACAATTCGTTGCCAAAGAATCATCAACAGGAGAACGTTGGAACCCACCAAAAAATATATACCACGTTAATGGGCAAAGGAAAAGCCACAACAAGACGATAGGTGGGCACAATTACACTTAAATCTCAAACCCACCAGGGATGCTTGGGGGGCACAAACAAAACCTGTGTGTACCAGGACCTGGGGAAACGACCACCAGGCCTGCCTGTGAGTGTCTGAGTGTCTCCTGAGGAGGCGCAGGTCGCAGTGGCCTGCCTTAGGGACAGGGGCTCAGGCAGCGATCCTGGGAGGTGCAATGTGTGGCATACCTCCACTTGAAGGAGGTCACCATGAGTCCCATTATAAAGCTGTCAGGCAGGGATCCACAAAATGGAGAACAATTATGCCAAAGACGTCCTCACAGTGTTGGGAAAGTTCTAGGGCCCCAAACAGACTTCTCAATCTGGGGATTCTATAAAGGGACAGAGAATCCCCCCCAGGATCTGACTTTGAAGGTCAGCGGGATTTGATTGTAGAGCTTCCACAAGACTAGGGAAAGAAAGAGTCCTGGAGGCAAAAACAAAACCTTGTGCACACCAGGACTCAGGAGAAAGGACCAAGGACCCCGCAAGAGACTGAGCCATACTTGCCTGTGAGTGTCTGAGAGTCTCCAGGGGAGGTGTGGGATGACTGTGGCCTGCCCCCAGGTTGTCCCTGACAGCAACAGTTGTGGGAGGCGCAGCAAGAGGGCATGGCCTTTTGGAGGAGGTCACCATTACCCCTACCATACTTTTGCCTCAGGTCAAACTCCAGGGAGGGAGCACAGCCCCAACTATCAGCATAAAAACTGGATGAAAGACTTACTGAGCCTGGCCTTGCTCGCCAGAGCAAGACCCACTTTTCCCCACAGCCAGTTCCTCCCATCAGGAAGCTTCCACAAGCCTCTCATCCTCATCCATCAGAGGGCAGACAGAATGAAGACCACAGTCACAGGAAACTAGCCAAAATGACCCCATGGACCACAGCTTTGTGTAACTTAATGAAACTGTGAGCCATGCTGTGTAGGGCAACCCAAGATGGACGGGTCATGGTGGAGAGTTCCAACAAAACGTGGTCCACTGGGGAAGGGAATGCAAACCTCTTCAGTATCCTTGCCTTGAGAGCCGCATGAACAGTGAAAAGGCAAAAGAGATATGACACTGAAAGATGAACTCCCCAGGTTGTGTGCCCAATAGGCTACTGGAGAAGAGCGGGAGAAATAGCTCCAGAAGGAATGAAAGGCTGAGTGAAAGTGGAAACAATGCCCAGTTGTGGATGTGTCTGGTGATGAAAGTAAAGTCAGATGCCGCAAAGAACAGTACTGCATAGGAACCTGGATGGTAGGTCCATGAATCAAGGTAAATTGGAAGTGGTCAAACACGAGATGGCAAGTGTGAACATCAAGAGGTTGGGAATCAGTGAACTAAAAAGGACAGAAATGGATGAATTTGATTCAGATGACCATTATATCTACTACTGTGGGCAAGAATTCCTTAGAAGAAATGGATTAGCCTCATATTCAATAAAAGAATCTGAAATGCAGTACTTGGGTGCAATTGCAAAAATGACAGAATGATTTCTGTTTGTTTCCAAGGCAAGCCATTCAAAATTCTAATAATCCAACTCTGTGCCCCAACCACTAGTGTCAAAGAAGCTGAAGTTAAATGATGCTATGAAGACCTACAAGACCTTCTAGAACTAACATCAAAAAAAGATGTCCTTTTCATCCTAGGGAACTGAAATGCAAAAGTAGGAAGTCAAGAGATACATGGAGTAACAAGGTCAGCAGAGCTTTGCCAAGAGAATGCACTGTTCACAGCAAACACCCTCTTCCAACAACACAAGAGAAGACTCTACACATGGACATCACCAGATGGTCAACACCGAAATCCAATCAATTATATTCTTTGTACATGAAGATGGAAAAGCTCTATACAGTCAGCAAAAACAAGACGTGGAGCTGACTGTGGTTCAGATCATGAACTCCTTATTGCCAAATTCAGACTGAAATTGAAGAAAGTAGGGAAAACCACTGGACTATTCAGGTATGACCTAAGTCACATCCCTTATGATTATACAGTGGAAGTGAGAAATAGATTTAGGGGATTCAATCTGATAAACAGAGCACCTGAAGAGCTATGGATGGAGGTTCATAACATTGTACAGGAGGCAGTGATCAAAACCATCCCTAAGAAATGCGAAAAGGCAGAATAGTTGTCTAAGGAGGCCTTAAAAATAGCTGTGAAAAGAAGAGAAGTGAAAGGCAATGAAGGAAAGGAAAGAAACTCCCATCTGAATGCAGAGTTCTAAAGAATAGCAAGGAGAGATAAGAAAGCCTTCCTCAGCTATCAATGCAAAGAAATAGAGGAAAACAACAGAATGGGAAAGACTTGAGATCTCTTCAAGAAAATTACAGATACCAAGGGAACATTTCATGCAAAGATGGGCTCAATAAAGGGCAGAAAGGGTATGAACCTACCAGAAGCAGAAGATATTAAGAAGAGGTGATGGTAAGAATACACAGAAGAACTGTACAAAAAGATCTTAATGATCAAATAACCATGATGGTGTGATCACTCACCTAGAGCCAGACATCCAGGAGTGTGAAGTAAAGTGGGCCTTAATTACTATGAACAAAGCTAGTGGAGGTGATGGAATTACAGTTGAGCTATTTCAAATACTAAAAGGTGATGCTGTGAAAGTGCTTCACTCAATATGCCAACAAATTTGGAAAACTCAGTGGCCACAGCACTGGAAAAGGTCAGTTTTCATTCCAATCCCAAAGAAAGGCAATGCCAAAGAATGCTCATACTACTGCACAATTGCACTCATTTCACATGCTAGCAAGGTAATGCTCAAAAGCCTTCAAGCTAGGCTTCAGGAGTACATGAACCGAGAACTTCCAGATGTTCAAGCTGGTTTTAGAAAAGGCAGAAGAATCAGAGAACAACTGCCAACATCTTTGGGATCATAGAAAAACAAAGGAATTCCAGAAAAACATCTACTTCTGCTTCATTGACTATGCTAAAGCCTTTGACTGTATGGATCACTAGAAACTGTGCAAAATTCTAAAGATTGTAATATCAGACTACCTTACCTGCCTCCTGAGAAACCTGTTTGCAAGTCAAGAAGCAAGAGTTAGAACCGGACATGGAACAATGGATTGTTTCAAAATTGGGAAAGGAATATATCAAGGCTGTATATTGTCACCCTGCTTATTTAACTTAAAGACTGTGTACATCATGCGAAATGCCTGGCTGGATGAAGCTCAAGCTGGAATGAAGATTGCTGGGAGAAATATCAGTAACCTCAGACATGGAGATGACATCACTCTAATGGCAGAAAGCAAAGAGGAATTAAAGAGCCTCTTGATGAAAGTGAAAGAGGATAGTGAAAAAGCTGGCTTAAAGCTCAACATTCAAAAAACTAAGATCCTGGCATCCGATCCCATTACTTCATGACAAATAGATTTTTTTCTGGCCTTCAAAACCACTGCAGACAGTGACTTCAGCCACAAAATTAAAAGATGCTTGCTCCCTGGAAGAAAAGCTATGACAAACCTAGACATTATATTAAACAGCAGAGACATCACTTTTCCAACAAAGGTCCATATAGTCATAGCTATGGTTTTTCCAGTTATCACATATGGATGTGTGAGTTGCACCATAAAGAAGGCTGAGTGCTGAAGAATTGATGTTTTCAAACTGTGGTGTTGGAGAACTCTTGAGAGTCCCTTGGACTGCAAGGAGATCAAACCAGTCAATCCTAAAGGAAATCAACCTTGATTATTCATCAAAAGCACTGATGCTAAAGCTGAAGCTCCAATACTTTGGCCACCTGATGTGAAGAGCCAACTCATCAGAAAAGATCCTGATGATGGGAAAGATTGAGAGCAAGAGGAGAAGGAGGCAACAGAGGATGAGATGGTTGGATGGCATCACCGACTCAATGCACATAAGTGTGAGCAAACTCTGGGAGATAGCGAAGGACAGAGAAGCCTGGCATGCTGCAGTTCATGGCACTCAGAGTTGGACACAACTGAGCAACTGAACAGCAACAATTATAATGATAATAATTATGAATACTTCTCAATCACCATGGCTCGTCACCGCATTTACATCATTTTCTGGTATAATTTTCAGAGCTACTCTTAAGCAGTAGGTGCCATTATTATATTGATATTTTACTAAGGAAATAGATTCAGAGAGATATCTGTGACTTATTCAAGGTCACACAGTAAGTGAAGTAGGTTGGGTGGTCTTAAGAGCCTGCATCCTGAACACTAAGCTATACAAATGTCATGAAAGGTTACTACTGACTGACTCATGGCTTTGGCTGGTTTTTCCTGGGTTTCCCTCATTGTCTATCTCTAAGATTTTAAGTGAAATCAGTTATTTTCTGAACAATGCCTATTTTGGTCATCTCTACTTCCACCCATGCTCAGAGTATTCAACACATTTTCTGACTGTTACTTCAGGGACAGAGAGAGAGGTTTCTATAACAAGTCTTCTGGGGCCTGAAGATTGGTAAAATCTAAATAAAATTCAAGGACAAAAAATTAAAAATTTTCATATTATAACAAAGAGCTAAAAACTTTAAATCAAAATTATTCTAGTAGAAATATGGACAAACCATATGATTCACAAAAGAAGAAATCTAAGTAGGCAATCAGGTGAAAAATGAAAATCACTAGGAAGCAAAGATACAAAAGAAAACCTGCAATATCATTTTCTAGCAATTGAGAAAATCCTGAAAAATTATATCTAGTACTGATGAGGAAGTATAAATTGGTGTAATAATGGTAGAGGACATTTGGCAATATGTAATTTTAAAAAACATAAAAATAATCACACTTTTACCTAGTAGTATCATTTCTAGGAACTGAAGGAAACAGATATGACCAAAGATTTTTATAAGACTGCACATCATCCATGAAAAGAAAATACAGAGAAGACCTAAATGTAAGATAGGATACTATAAAACTGCTAGAGGAAAACATAAGCAGAACAATCTGATGTAAATTGCAGTAAGATGTTTTTGGATCAGTCTCCTAGAGTAAAGGAAATGAAAACAACAAGTGGGACCTAATTAAAAATTTCTGCATCAGTTCAGTTCAGTCACACAGTTGTGTCCAACTCTTTGAGACTCCATGGACTGCAGGATGCCAGGCCTCCCTGTCCATCACCAACTCCCGGAGATTACTCAAACTCATGTCCATTGAGTCGGTGATGCCATCCAACCATCTCATCTGTTGTCCCCTTCTTCTCCTGCCTTCAATCTTTCCCAGCATCAGGGTCTTTTCCAAGGAGTCAGTTCTTCGCATCAGGTGGCCAAAGTATTGGAGTTTCAGCTTCAGTATCAGTCCTTCCAATGAATATTCAGGACTGATTTCCTTTAGGATGAACTGGTTGGATCTCCTTGCTGCCTCAAAAGTCTTCTCCAACACCATAGTTCAAAGGCATCAATTCTTCAGCTCTCAGCTTTCTTTGTAGTCCAACTCTAACATCCATACATGCCACTGAAAAAAACCATAGCTTTGACTAGATGGACCTTTGTGGGCAAAGTAATGTCTCTGCTTTTTAATAAGCTGTCTAGGTTGGTCCTTTTCTTTTAAGGAGCAAGGGTCTTTCAATTTCATGGATACAGCCACCATCTGCAGTGATTTTGGAGCCCAAAAACCTAAAGTCTCTCACTGTTTCCACTGTTTCCCCATCTATGTGCCATGAAGTGATGGGACTAGATGCCATGAGCTTGGTTTTCTGAATGAGGTGTTTTAAGCCAACTTTTTCATTCTTTTCTTTTACTTTCATCAAAAGGCTCTTTAGTTCTTCTTTGCTTTCTGCCATAGGGTGGTGTCATCTGCATATCTGAGGTTATTGATATTTCTCCTGGCAAACTTGATTCCAGCTTGTGCTTCTTCTAGCCCAGCATTTCTCATGATGTACTCTGCATATAAGTTAAATAAGCAGGGTGACAATATACAGCCTTGACGTACTCCTTTCCTGATTTGGAACCAGTCCGTTGTTCCATGTCCAGTTCTAACTGCTGCTTCTGGACCTGCATATAGATTTCTCAGGAGGCAGGTCAGGTGGTCTGGTATTCCCATCTCTTTCAGAATTTTCCACAGTTTGTTGTGATCCACACAGTCAAAGGCTTTGGCATAGTCAATAAAGCAGAAGTAGATATTTTTCTGGAACTCTCTTGCTTTTTTGATATTCAATGGATGTTGGCAATTTGACCTCTGGTTTCTGTGCCTTTTCTAAATCCAGCTTGATCATCTGGAAGTTCACGGTTCATGTACTGTTGAAGCCTAGCTTGAGGGATTTTGAGCATCACTTTACTAGCGTGTGAGAGGAGTGCAATTGTGTGGTAGTTTGAGCATTCTTTGGCATTGCCTTTCTTTGGGATTGGAATGAAAACTGACCTTTTCCAGTCCTGTGGCCACTGCTGAGTTTTCCAAATTTGCTGCAAGTTGAGTGCAGCACTTTCACAGCATCATCTTTTAGGATTTGAAATAGCTTAACTGGAATTCCATTATCTCTATTAGGTTTGTTCGTAGTGATGCTTCCTAAGGCCCACTTGACTTCACATTCCAGGATGTCTGGCTCTAGGTGAGTGATCACACCATTATGGTTATCTGGGTCATGAAGATCTTTTTTGTAAAGTTCTTCTCTGTATTCTTGCCACCTCTTCTTAAAATTTTCTGCTTCTGTTAGGTCCATGCCATTTCTGTCCTTTATTGTGCCCATCTTTGCATGAAATGTTCCCTTGGTATCTCTAATTTTCTTGAAGAGATCTCTAGTCTTTCCCATTCTATTGTTTTCCTCTATTTCTTTGCATTGATCACTGAGGAAGGCTTATCTCTCCTTGCTATTCTTTAAAACTCTGCATTCAAATGGGCGTATCTTTCTTTTTCTCCTTTTCCTTTCGCTTCTTTCATAGCTGGTTGTAAGGCTTCCTCAGACAACCATTTTGCCTTTCTGCATTTCTTTTTTGGGGGGATGTTTTTAATCACTGCCTCCTGTACAATGTTATGAACGTTTGTCCATAGCTCTTCAGGAACTCTGTCTGTCAGATCTAATCCCTTGAATCTATTTGTCACTTCCACTGTTTAGTCATAAGAGATTTGATCTAGGTCATACCTGAATGGTCTAGTGGTTTTCCATACTTTCTTCAATTTCAGTCTGAATTTGGCAATAAGGAGTTCATGATCTGGGCCATAGTCAGCTCCTAGTCTTGTTTTTGCTGACTGTATAGAGCTTCTCCATCATTGGCTACAAATAATATATTCAATCTGATTTTGTACTGACTATCTTGTGATGTCAATGTGTAGAGTCTTCTCTCCTGTTGTTGGAAAAGGGTGTTTGCTATGACCAGTGCATTCTCTTGGTAAAACTCTGTTAACCTTTGCCCTGCTTCATTCTGTACTCCAAGGCCAAACTTTCCCATTACTCCAGGTATTTCTTAACTTCCTACTTTTGCATTCCAGTCCCCTATAATGGAAAGGACATCTTTCTTGGGTGTTAGTTCTAGAAGGTCTTGTAGGCCTTCATAGAACCATTCAGCTTCAGCTTCTTCATCTTTATTGGTCAGGGCATAGACCTGGATTACTGTGATATTGAATGCCTTGCCTTGGAAATGAAAAGAGATCATTGTATTGTTTTTGAGATTGCATCCAAGTACTGCATTTTCAGGTTTTGTTGACTATGATGGCTACTCCATTTCTTCTAAGGGATTCTTGCCCACTGTAGTAGATATAATGGTCATCTGAGTTAAATTCACCCAATTCCAGTCTATTTTATTTTTCTGATTCCTAAAATGTTGATGTTTACTCCTGCCATCTCCTGTTTGACCACTTCCAATATATTGTGATTCATGGACCTAATATTTCAGGTTCCTATGCAGTATTGTTCTTTACAGTATTGGACTTACTTTCATCACCAGTCACATCCACAACTGGGTGTTTTTGCTTTGGCTTCATCTCTTCATTCTTTCTGGAGTTACTTCTCCATTGATCTCTAGTTGATATTGGATACCTACCAACCTGGGGCGTTCATCTTTCAGCGTTCTATCTTTTTGCCTTTTCATACTGTTCATGGGGTTCTCAAGGCAACAATACCGAAGTGGTTTGACATTTCCTTCTCCAGTGGACCATGTTTTATCAGAACTCTCCACCACGACCTGTCCATCTTGGGTGGCCCTACACAGCACGGCTCATAGTTTCATTGAGTTAGACAAGGCTTTGGTCCATGTGATCAGATTGGTTAGTTTTTTGTGATTGTGGTTTTCAGTTTGTCTGTCCTCTGATGGAGAGGATAAGAGGCTTATGGAAGCTTCCTGATGGGAGAGAAGACTGACTGAGGGGGAAACTGGGTCTTGTTCTGATAGGTGGGGCACACTTAATAAATCTTTAATCCAATTTCCTATTGAAGAGTGGGGCTGGGTTCCCTCCCTGTTACTTGACCTGAGGCCAAACTGTGGTGGAGGTAAGGTAAAGAATGGCAACCTCCTCCAAAAGGTCCCATGCACGGACTGCTACACTCAGTGCCCCAACCCTGCGGCAGGCCACTGCCGACCCACGCCTCCACCAGAGACTCCTGGACACTCACGGGCAAGCCTGGGTCAGTCTCCTGTGGGGTCACTGCTCACTTCTCCTGGGTCCTGGTGCACACAAGGTTCTGTTTGTGCCCTCCAAGAGTGTTTCCAGTCCTGTGTAAGTTCTGGTGGCTCTATGGTGGGTTAAAAGAGACCTCCTCCAAAAGAGCTTATGCCATACCCAGGTCTACTGCACCCAGAGCCCCTGCCCCCTCAGCAGTCCACTGCTGACCCGCACCTCCTCAGGAGATACCTGTACCTCCCCAAAACTTCTGCATAGCAAACTGTAAACGGAAAGACAACCTATGGAATAGGAGAAAATAATTGCAAATGATGGATCTGACAAGAGATTAATTATAAAAATATAAAAACAGCTCATACAGCTCAGTATCAAAAAACAAACAAATGAAAAAACAAAACAAACAACCCAATTAAAAAATGGGCAGAAGATCTAAATAAACATTTCTCCAAAGAAGACATACAGATGGCCAATTGGCACATGAAAAGATACTCAACATCATATGCAAATGCTCAACACATTTGCATCTGAGAAATGAAAATCAGAGCTACAATGAAGTGTCACTTCCCACCAGTCAGAATGGCTATCATAAAATGTCTACCAATAAGAAAGATTGGAGAGGTTGTAGAGAACAAGTAATCCTCCTACACTGTTGATGAGAATGTAAGTTGGTACAGCCATTATGGAGAACAGTATGGAGATTCGTTAGAAAAACTAAAAGTAGAGTTGCCATTTGATCCTGCAATTCCATTCCAGGGCATATAACCCAAGAAAATTCTAATTCAAAAAGACATACACACCCCAATGTTCATAGCATTACTATCTGCAATAACCAAGACATGGAAACAACCTATAGAATATTACTCAGTCATAAAAAAAGAATGAAATAATGCCATTTGCAGCAACAGGGATGGACCTAGAGATTGTCACACTCAGCAAAGTAAGCCAGATAAAGACAAATGTCATGCGATATCACTTATATGTGGAGTAAAAAGAATAGGACTTATTTACACAAAACAGAACTAGACCCAAAGACATAGAAAATAAACTTGTAGCCACCAAAGGGAAAGGAGGAAGGGATAAATTAGGAGTTTGGGATTGACACATACACACTATTACATATAAAATATAAAATAGATATTACATAGATATAATACATATAAAATAGATAATCAACTAAGGCCTATTGTATAGCACATGGGACTAGACTCAATATTATTTATATATAAGAGAAAAGCATTTGAAAAAGAAAAAATATATATATACATAAAACTGAATGTGCTGTATACCTGAAACTAACACAATAATGTAAATCAACTAGACTTCAATAAAAATAAATAAATAAGTAAAAGAAAACACAGGGACAATCTCAGTTCTTCAACAGGGTGAGCTGTTACTAACAAGAACACAGATGCTGGAGCCAGCGCTCCCGAGTCACAGTCCAACTATGACGTTCACTCTCTGTGGGGCCCTGGGCAGGCCAGGCACCCTGTCAGAGCCTCAGATGTCTTATCTGCAAGACAAGGGTGAGAGTAGAACCTGCATCACAGGTATATATATATCATATATATACCTTTAATATAAGTGAAGCACTTAGAACAGTGCTTAGCACACAGTGAGCTGTATACAATTATCACCTCATTGTTTTCAATTACTGTAATCCATTTAAAAACTTGAATGCCATGGAAAATGTGCATACATAATTGTAAGTAAAAACTAGAAAAGCATGTGTCTCCTTTATGATCTCTGTTTTCTAAGTTTGTATATGATGCAAAAGAACACGTATATACATTGAAAGTTGGAGATGTCATGTCTTCCCATTTTTCAAAAGGAGAAAAGCTATGTCTTTCAAAAAAGCAACTGTCTAAAGTAAGTGAATAAGTGATACAGACTGAGGAGTTCAATTCAGAGTGGGCTTTTTTTTGTTTGTTTTGAGACATTTATAATAAGTTAATATAATAGAACATTAGAGAACATCTTCCCATCTTGTGGGATTATTACCATATCCAAATAATCTATGTCCCTGAAAACAGTTTAGTCCTGCTACTCTGAAATGTATGTGTCTGTGTGTGTGTGCGCTTACATAGTGTTTGTAAAGGTGTATATACACACACCCACAGGCAAACACACAAAGAAAACTGGGCAGAGGAGTTAACGGGTAACTTCATTTTCTCTTTTACACTTTATTATCCAGGTCTATTTTCTGTATCTATTTAATGAAGATAAATACTTATAAAATGTTTTTTTTCCCCCAAAAGTAATTAATTTGAGCACTTACGGTGGTCCGTAGTTGCATATAAAATGTGCTCCATTGACAAGACCGTCAAAGCCATAAACTCGAGGACAAAAGTGAACGGCACAGCCAACTTTGTAACTATCTGCCCAAACAACCTGAAAGAAAACACGGACTGATATGAAGAAGAGAGACAATAAAATGAGCAGGTAAGCATGATTAGGCCCCCTAAACATGGTGAGGGACATAACTCTAGTGAGATAAGGCCGTTAATACCAGGGAAGTGTTAGGCAGTCAGAATTTGGTTGGAAACAACTCGAGAGTGTGTGAGATAAACACATAAACAGTAAGATGTTTTGACAGCCAGTACCATGAGGAAATAAAGCGGAATAACAGGACCGAGTGTGGCTGCTGGGGAGGAAGGGGCTTTCGCCGCAGGGAAGCTGTCTCTGGAGTGGGGAGGCGGCCCAGGAGCTGAGGCCTGAGCGGGGAAGAGGCAGCACAGAACTAAATGCTGGAGGAGGGGCAGACGGTGCGGCGGGAGCCCTGGGGGCAGAGGCCCAGGGACGAGGCTGCAAGGGCAGCAGGACAAGGCTGGGGCGAGAGACAGGCTGTGAGGTCGGAGACAGGGGCAGCGCCCGGGAGTCCTGTCGTGGAGGGCGGACAGGCCCTTTACCAAGTCTCAGGGAGGCCCGCGGGCTGTCACACACTAAAGGGGCTGAGAAGAGCAAGGCTGAAAGGAGCAAGGGGCCTGGGGAGGCTGCCTCACCGGCCCTGGAGAGAGCAGACGGTGACTCCAACTTGGCTGCCGGGTACTGGGGTTTCCTGGAATTAACCAGGTTCACCGGGGGGGGCTGGTGGTAAAGGACCTCACTGCCATTGCAAGGAGACGGTTCCATCCCTAGGCCCGGAAGATCCCCTGGATGAGGGCACGGCCACCCATTCCAGTATTCCTGCTGGAAAATCCCCATAGACAGAAGCCTGGCAGTCCACAGGGTTGCAAAGAGTCGGACGTGAATGATGCTTGCTTAGCACAGCACACCATGATTCATCTTCCAGGTAAAGCTGAAAGGATTTGCTTTTGCATTGAGAGTGGGGTAAGAGGGGAGGACAAACATCAAGTTAATGTTTGGCTCTAAACAACATTTACTAAGAGGAGGAATATTAGCGAAGGAGGAGGTAGGTAGGAACAGGGACAAGGGGTTGTGTTCAGCTCTTGTTGCTCCTGAGATGCCCACCAGATGACCAGGGGTACACGTATAAGTGAGAGCGTGCAAGAAAGAAGGAGTCAGATACAGTAATATAAAACCAATTATTTTACAACAAGGCTGGGTTACAATTGGGGTTCTCACAGATGAACCAAGTCAGGCTCACTTGGCTAGATGGCTAAATATTAATATCTGTAGGAAAACCAACTTTTAATTACCTTGGACAAGCCACCTTCTGAGTTATTTTACCCTTTCTAAAATTTCCATTAAAAAGATTAGTAGAAATGAAAGTTTCTGAGAAGACCCGAGAGGACGTTTGCATCCTAAAGATACAGGCAAATTCTTCCTAGGGTTATTTTGTTTCCCCTTTAATATTTACAAGCTTCATAAGATGAAACTTCTATGGTAGCTCAGATGGTAAAGAATCTGCCTGCAGGGTTCTATCCCTGGGTCAGGAAGATCTCCTGGAGGAGGGCATGGCAACCCACTCCAGTGTTTTTGCCTGGAAAACCCCATGGGCAGAGAAGCTCGGCAGGCCACAGTCCATGGGATTGCAAAGAGTCAGACACGACTGAGTGAATAACGCTTCCTTCATGAGATGAACAAGGAAGGTTTGGGGACTGGTGAATGGATTTTTGGAATCACTTTTCTGGTCTGTTAAGATTACATTTGTAAACCAAAGACAGTTTTGTTCTTCCATCCTTTCCCCAAAGAATTGGATGGCCTCCCCAACCAGGACTGACGCATCTATCTACCCATGTTGGAAAGCTTCACCCTGCCCTCTAGCCTAAGGGAGAAGACCTCTCTAGAAGGCTCAGAGGCAACACCTAGGCTCCAGTAAATCATCTGGACAGAGTGGGAAAGAGGCAAAGGAAACAGGAGACAGAAGGAAGACAGCCTGAGAGGTCCACCCTGTAATCCAAACAGCCAGGTCCACAGCTCAAGGGAAAAGGAGGAAAGGAGCGTTCTCTCCTGCTTAGATGGCAGCGGGCCTTTGGAACACACCAGAGAGTGAGCACTGCTGACCCGCGTCTCCTGGGGTGGCCTGCCTTCAGGGACAGGGGCTCTGACAGCAGCACTCCTGGGAGGCACAGCGCGCAGCCCAAGTTCTCTTGGAAGAGGTCACCATTAGCCCCACTATAGAGCTGCTGAGCAGGCAACCCACAAACTGGAGAACAATTATACCAAAAGAACTCATAGCGTTGCAAAAGTTCCAGGGCCCAAAACAGACTTCCCAACCTGGGGATCCAGCAAACCAACTGAGAATCCCCAGGGAATTTGACTTTGAAGGCCAGTGGGATTTGATTACAGAACTTCCACAGGACTGGGGAAACAGAGACTCCTGGAGGGTGTAAACAAAACCTTGTGTATACCAGGACCCAGGAGCAGGGACCCCCACAAGAGTTGGACCTGCCTGTGAGTGTCCAGGAGTCTCCAGCAGGGTCATGGGTTGACAGTGGCCTAGTCTTGGGGTCAGGGATACTAACTGCAGCAGTTCTGGAAGGCGTGGCATGCTGGCTAAGCCCTTTTGGAGGAGGTCACTATCACCCCTACCACAGTTTGGCCTCAGGCCAAAGTATAGGGAGGGAACACAGCCCCACCCGTCAGCACAAAAATTGGATTAAAGATTTACTGAGCATGACCTTGCCTACCAGAGCAAGACCCAGTTTTCCCCACAGCCAGTATCCTCAAGAGGATAAGTACAAGCCTCTTATCCTCCATCCATCAGAGGGCAGATAGAATGAAAACCACAATCACAGAAAGCTAACCAAACTGATCCCATGGACCACAGCCTTGTCTAACTAATAGAAACTATGAGCCATGCTGTGTAGGGCCACCCAAGATGGACGGGTCATGGTGGAGGGTTCTGACAAAACGTGGTCCACTAGATCATGGAACGGCAAACCACTTCAGAATTCTTGCCTTGAGAACCCCATGAACAGTATGAAAAGGCAAAAAGATATACCACTGAAAGATGAATTCCCCAGGTTGGGAGGTGCCAAATATGCTACTGGACAGGAGTACAGAAATAACTCAAGAAAGAATGAAGAGATGGAAAAAATGAAAACAATGCCCAGTTGTGAATGTGACTGGTGATGAAAGTAAAAAGAGATGGTATAAATAGCAATGTTGCATAGGAACCTGGAATGTCAGGTCCATAAATCAAGGTAAATCGGAAGGGGTCAAACAGGAGATGGCAAGAGTGAACATCAACATTTTAGGAATCAGTGAACTAAAATGGACTGGAATGGGCAAATTTAATTTAGATGATGATTATATCTACTACTGTTGGCAAGAATCCCTTAGAAGAAATGGGTTAGCCCTCGTAATAAAAAAAGAATCAGAGATGCAGTACTTGGGTGCAATCTCAAAAACAACAGAATGATCTCAGTTCATTTCCAAGGCAAAGCATTCACCATCAGAGTAATCCAAGTCTATGCCTCAACCACTAGTGCCAAAGAAGCTAAAGTTGAATGGTTCTAAGAAAACCTATGAGAATTTCTAGAACTAACACCAAAAAAGAATGTCCTTTTCATCCTAGGGGACTGGAATGCAAAAGTAGGAAATCAAGAGATACCTGGAGTAACAGGCAAGTTTGGCCTTGGAGTACAGAATGAAGCAGGGCAAAGGCTAACAGAGTTTTGCCAAGAGAACACACTGGTCACAGCAAACACTCTCCCAATAATGTATGAGATGACTGTACACATAGACATCACCAGGTGGTTAACACCGAAATCAGATTGATTATATTCTTTGCAGCCAAAGATGGTGAAGCTCTATAAAGTCAGTAAAAACAAGACTGGGAGCTGACTGTGGCTCAGATCATAACTCCTTTTTGAAAATTCAGACTTCAGTTGAAGAAAGGGAAAACAACTAGGACATTCAAGTATGATCCAAATCAAATCCTTTATAATTATACAGCAGAAGTGACAAGTAGAATCAAGGGATTAGATCTGATAGACAGAGTGCCTGAAGAACTATGGATAGAGGTTTGTAACACTGTACAGGAAGCAGTGATTGAAACCATCCCCAAGAAAAAAGAAAGGCAAAATGGTTGTCTGAGGAGGCCTTACAAATAGCTGAGTAAAGAAGAGACATGAAATGCAAAGGGGAAAAGGAAAGAAATATTCATCTGAATGCAGAGTTCCAAAGAATACAAGGAGAGAGAAGTAAACCTTCGTAAGTGAACAACACAAAGAAAGAGAAGAAAATAACAGAATGGGAAAGGTGAGAGCTTTATTCAAGAAAATTAGAGATGCCGAGGGAAGACATCATGCAAAGATGGACACAGTGAAGAACAGAAACTGTATGGACCTAATAGACACAGAAGATATTAAGAAGAGCTGGCAAGGATACACAGAAGAACTGCACCATAAGGATCTCAATGGCCCATGTAACCATGATGGTGTGGTCAGCTGTGGCGTTGGAGGAGACTCTTGGGAGTCCCCTGGACTACAAGGAGATTAAACCAGTCAATCCTACAGGAAATCAGCCCTGAATATTCATTGGAAGGATCTTTGGGGAAGATTGCTTAATTGTGACCCTTTCAGGCACCATTGTTCTTCTGATCTTGACACATCTAATAGGGACCCCAAAGATCTTCCGATGAAGCGGGGCAATTGAAATGAAATATTTCCCACTTTTATAAACTTTATAACACCAAAACACAAATGATACTGAAGCTGTAGCGCCAGTATTTGGCCACTTGATGCGAAAAGCAGACTCTTTGGAAAAACCTTAAGTGGGCCAAGATCAAAAGCAGGAGGATAAGGAGGCAACAGAGGACAAGATGGCATCGCCGAGTCAACGGGCATGAGTCTCCCCAGGTTGTGGCAGCTGGTGAAGGACAGGGAAGCCTGGAGGGCTACAGTCCACGGGGTCACATAGAGCTGGACACAACTGAGCGGCTGAACAGCAGCGAGAGAATGAGCCTGGCCACAGTGCCTCGGCTGTGCCCATAGCCACTGAGCTGTTCACAGTGGGTTTGAGGAGAAGGAAATGAGGAAACCGGAAGGAAGCCTTACAGGAAATAGAAATATATATAAATATATATCAAGATTTATCACATATATATTTATAAGAAATAAATTTACTATTATATATTATATAAATATAACAATAGATAATATAATAGATAATGTATATTACATAACAATATATAATATATATTGTGTATTATTATATATTATATTGTTAATATATTTATATCAATACATAATATATTAATATATATTGTATGTTAATAATTATTATCACAGTATATTATATACTACATTATATATAAATTTATACATATTATGTATTTTATTAATATATATTATATTTATATAACATATTTATATTATTATTATTTATATTATATTTATTATATAACATATATTTATATTTAAATATAAATAATAGTATAAAATTATAGTTATAAAATTAAAATAATTATAATATTATAATAAAATATGATATTATTATATGTATTACAACATAAATATTAAATATAGCATTATTATATATTAAAGTATAAATATTAAAATATAATTCTATATTGCAACGTATAATTATATAATTATTATGTCACATCTCGCTAGCCTCACGGGCTGCCGGTTTAGGGTGCAGCTCCGGGGCTCCAGGAGTGCAAAGAGCAGGCGGCACTGCAGCCCAGCCCCGGCTGCGCGCCCCGCCTTCCCCGCCTGCCGCGCGGTGGCGCGGGGCCCCGCGGGCCCTTTAGGCAGGTTAAACCGGCCGAGAGGAGCGCACTGGAGCAGCTCCTGAAACACGGCAAGCTCTCAGCAGATGTCCACGTTTTATTCTCTTTTGACTAATTTTCTTTTTCTTTAAAACTTTTGAATTTTTTTTTATCAGGCAGACTCTGGTTGCACGTTTTTCTTTTAATATGTTAAACAAAAATCTAAAAGTCAGAGCTACACATTGAGAATCTCCCTAGTGGCACGACAGTGTTCAGCACAGGACATCATGTTTAATCACGTAACAAATCAAGAAATAGGGATTGCCCCAATTTCCATAAATGAGGGCTGCAACCTAATTCAGCTTGACCACGAAGTACCACGACGCTGCATGCCCGAGATGCTGCCAGAGTGTGTTCCTCTCTAGCAGAATCAGGAGCTTATAGCTAACAAAAACATTGCATCTGGGGAACTCAACCAGTGAGAGCAGGCATGTCTCCTTCTTCTTTCAGTTCTCAGTTCATCTGACTTATTATCAGTAATACACAGCACAGCCAGACAAACGGAGACATCACACTTTGCATAATTCTGCAAGGGTGTAGAAATAAAAATTTAAAGGTGTGTGTGTAGGGGTGGAGTGGGGGGAATAGAACCAGAAATGAGATCAATACTGCCGTCTAGTGGACACTGTTAGCACTATCGAACCTGAGCTGCTGCCTTCCCAGCTATTTAAGTCAAACTATTCCCAAACTTTATAGAGCAGCAACAAAATATCTAATTTGAGTAATCTCCCAAAGGAATATACCCACATTCTTCCACAGTTCAAATTTATCTCTAGTGAAGACAGAGCTAAAGTGTTAACATGTACAGAAATAGCGCACTTGCGTGAAGTAATAATGAATCTGAATCTGTTGTCTTCACTCTTCACAACCACTGCTCACCAACCAAAATCTAACAGAGGAGGCTAAATGGGAACTTAAAAATACCCACTCAAGGTCATGTCCAGCATGATTTTAAAATGGCAACTCGGTAATCCTGAACTCCCTAGCAAGATTTCTTGCAAGGATAAACACAGGAAGTCTTCGACCAAGTTGGCAGAGCCTCCTTCCAATACAATTGGTGGGAAAATAACTCATGGAAGAAATCTAGACTTTGTTCAATGACTACTAAATATTAGTACTTTACTAGGTAATTTGCAGACGTTCTATTATTCAATCTTTGCAGCATATTGTATCTGAGCCTTGACTCTTCCTCTGACTAGCTAAATAGCTCTGGGATAACAACTTCCTGACCCATCTGAGCCTGTTTATTCATCTATGGATAGCAGCATCTCTTAGAAGTGTATAGTGAGAGCTGAGTGAGATCTTAAATGCAGAGAGCTACATACCTTAAAAGGTTATATATTTTGTGTATTCACTTAAAAAGGTAGTTGCTGATGCTGCATCTTTCCAGACCCAGGGCATCCCTGTGCTGCCTCCCCACCATCTGAGGTGGGCATAGACTGTGGCTGTCTCTTTAAAAGAGCAGGTTAGGATCACTCAGTTTGGGCTCTGCTACCTTTCTACACAGAAGTGGATTTAGGAACTGTTTTATGTCCTGAATACTAGCCCTCCCTCCCCCGCTATATACAAGAGGAAAATTTACAATTAAGTTCAGTTAATTTGGGGAGGGCCGTCTCTGAAATCTCAGTTCCCTGTGATGTATAAAGAACTTTCCTCCTGAATTGTCTTGCTAGAATGACGGACATGAAGTTGTCTCTTAACCCGCAGACTTTAGGAGTCTGGTCAACTTAGTCTTTGGATCATTACGTATTTCATGGGCTAGGTTGCTTGCCATTCTTCTGAAATACCAAGCTCATGTGTGCTCATGTACATCGTCTGTATCTTGTTAATTTTGCCTGTCATTCTCTTTGCATTCTTTTTCACTGAATGACAATCTCATTCAGTTTCAGAACCAACTCATATATTTCCTGCCGTATGAACAAGTACTATGTCTCCATACTTCCCTTTGGCCAAGTAAGTTGCTCTGTCCCCATTGCTCACATGACATACTGTCAGCTTCTTCAAACTGCACTGGCCATATGCTGTAATACATCCACTTACACAGGGATTTTCCTAAAGAAAGTCAACTCCTAAGGGCTAGGAGCTGACTCATTGGAAAGACTCTGATGCTGGGAAAGATTGAGGGCAGGAGGAGAAGGAGGCGGCAGAGGATGAGATGGCTGGATGGCATCACCGACTCATTGGACACGGGTTTGAGCAAACTCTGAGAGATACTGCAGAACAAGGAAGCCTGGCGTGCTGCAGTTCATGGGGTCACAAAGAGTCAGACACGACTTAGCAACTGAACAAGAACAACAAGGGCTGGGGGGCTTTCCCAGCCGTGGCCCTCATTTTCCGCCACACTGCCCATTTCTCCTCCCTCCCACTTCTCTACAATTGTACTCTAATAAAATCTTGCAAATAAACTGTTATATCAGGCTCTGTTTTTTAGGAGTCTGAACTAAAACATATGACCCGTACTTTACAAAGTGCCTGGTATGGGGGAGAAGCTTAAATACTGAGAGTCAGCACCTTCAAACTGACAATGATTTCTGGAGATTAACACCCCGATGCATAACAGCAGCACATAACATGGTAGGTGATCTGGATCTAGCTTTCTTGTCCTTTAGGGATTTGTGGGAAACCAGTGAAATTTATTTTCTGGTTAAATTGATTGGTTAACATAAACCAAAATTGATGGTTTACTCTAGAGGAGATCTTATTTATATTTCCAAGAAAGAGACCAAGGCTACTGATGATTTGATAGCTCCTCCTTGATTACAGTAAACTTCAGATGAAGATTTTGCTGAAATCAGCCCTTTCCCTTTCATCATAACAATTGGCTGTAACTATGCCAACTGTGTTTCACCTATAACAAGACCAGTGCAACCAGAATCTTTTTACGATTGACATACATTGAGACTTTTTCTATGAACATTTTGCTCTTTAAAAACACCTTCAGACTTTCCTGGTAGCCTAGTGGCTAAGCTTCCATGTTCCCAATGCAGGAGGTTGAGGTCCTGATCCCTGGTCGGAGAGCTAGATCCCACATGCCACAAATAAGAATTCACCTGCTTCAATGAAGATAGAAGATCCTGTGCGCTGCAACTAAGACCCAGCAGAGCCAAATAAATAATGAAATTAAAAAAATAAAAACATCTGCTGTTCCACGTTAACTGGCTTGTTAGAAATGTTTCCCTGATAGCTCAGTTGGTAAAGAATCTGCCTGCAGTGCAAGAGACCCTGGTTTGATTCTTGTCTGAGGAAGATCCTCTAGAGAGGGGATAGGCTACCCACTCCAGTATTCTTGGGCTTCCCTTTGTGGCTCAGCTGGTAAAAAATCCACCTGCGACGCAGGAGACCTGGGTTCGATCCGTGGGTTGGAAAGAACCCTTGGAGAAGAGAAAGGCTACCCACTCCAGTATTCTGGGCTGGGGAATTCCCTGGACTTTATAGTCCATAAGGTCACAAAGAGCTGGACATGACTGAGCCACTTTCACTTTCGTCATTTCAACAATTTTTCTCTACATTAAAATCAGTCATAACATAGGTTCACTGCCTTTAGCTATTTGACAAGGACTGACAGGAAATAAAAGTAAATAAACACCATGTGGCCAGTGTATGGAAGGCAGTATATTAAAAAGACTGGAGAAGATGCTTCCTAGGGATTTGTTTCCATCGTGCTGCAAATGTGAGTTAGGATTAGGAAGCCAGAATCAGCTTGAATTACAAAGAAAAAGAATCTCACTGAGAGACTCTGAATGTAGCTATTGAGACTTATACTGTAGATGTGTGGGCAGGATAGCTACAGGATTGTCTGTACAAGTTTTTATGTTGGTCTCTCCTTTGGGGCTGGGACCGTGGGGTTTTTTCTTCCTCTTTACATCATAGATATTTAGTCCATGTTTAAAAAACTAAGAGGATACAGAAGTGTCAGTGGTTGTTGACGTCTCTGTCTGAGAGGGGTACTGCTAATTGTATAGTCCCCGAACAGCTGCCTCAGATTTCCCGGAATAGTCCCGTCAGGAACATGCGCTCAGCTGTCCAGTCGTGTCCCACTCCTTGAGATCCCATGGACTGTATGCAGTCCATCAGGCTCCTGTATCCATGGAAATTTTCAAGGCAAGAAAACTGGAGCTGGTTGCCATTTCCTCCTCCAGGGGATCTTTCCCCACCAAGGATCGAATCCATGTCTCTTGCGTTTCCGACATTGGCAAGCGGATTCTTTTACCACTGCGCCACCTGGGCCTGGAAATCAAGCTGCTCACTCATAAGGCCCTTTGATTGTTCACAATGGAACAAAGTACCACGGGCAGAAGGATGTTATCAGAATTAATCAAAGGCTGTCCAGATTGGTGGGCCCCGTGTCATACACTCTTCAAGCACCGTTTCCTCTGGTATTGAACTCTGTTCCATTTATTTATTTTTGAAGTAAGCCTGTCATCATTTATAGGGCCACTAGTATCCTCCATTTTCTTCACACCAGATTCCAGTTTTCCCCTCACCCATGAGGTGGCCGTTTCTAGAGAATATAGGTCAGATACTTACCTGAGTGTAATGGCCACAGACTTTGTTGCATTTCCGAGTATTGAAGTCATAGTATTTAACTTCATCGTACCAGGCTGTGATGGCTGAAGACACAGAAAAAATGGAGAGAGACCCGGTCCAGAGGTTTTCTCCCAGTGAAGTGAAATTTGGGTGCAGCTTGTGGGGTGCGTTCAACCGTGTGTTGTGTGCAAACTTACAATGGCTTGCCCACGCTTTTGCAATCTGGGCTAGTAGTGGGTCCCATGTCTGCAGAAATAAATAGGAAACAGTAGGAGGGTCAAGGTTGCAACTAACTTGTTACATAGCACTGTAACCGGAGCAAGCAAAGTGGAAATCTGTGTGGGAGGCGAGGTGCCACATCCGGAATGGAGAAGGACCATAGAGATGGAGATCCTCCACTTGTGGAGGGTAGTATTAGAGTCCCTTAGTTTTCACTAGAGTTGGTGGGAGACATGATAATCTGGTATCAAGGAATTTAGAATCAAAGAGAGTTATTTTGCCAACAAACTAACTCGTGCAAAATAATTTGTGCTGGTTTCACATATTTTCTGCAATTTTCATACCCCAAATAGCCCCTCTACCAACAGGATCCAGGAGGTTAAAAAACCAGGCCAAAACCACAGACCCAGGATTTAAACTCAAGCCTAATTAAAATCCTAGCCTTTCCTCTGGATCCCCTGCTGCCCTCCTGAAAAAGTCAGTACTCTGCCAGCAGTAACAAAAAAAGCTGAACAATGAAACAAACAAACAAAAAAAACTCACAAAAATTAACAGACCAAAAAAAAAATAGAGAGAGAGAACTAATTTCCACCTGAGACCCGAGGAAAGGAAGTGCCCTAAAAGAGAAGTAAAACATAGCGGCTGAGCTTGCTTACTTATAACAAGAATCGAGTAGGCAGAGCAAAACGGGGTTTGTTTTGATCACAGGTGGTGAAATCACTGCAGGCTTCCATCACAGAAGAAAATTATCGCAGGGTTACCAAGGATTCACCACCAAGAGCAACCCACATTACTTGTGTTTGACTGACTTCCGCCCCCAGCACTGAAGTTTTCTTACCATGTACAGCATATCACCGGCTGCTGGAGTCACCGCTGATCGGAACTTGTTATGCATTTGAACACAGTCTTTGATAAAATCTTCATTTTGGATATCTGGCAAAGTATTTTCTGGAGAGGAAGAACTGGAGACCACGGAGAGCATCCAGGCTGTCACAGCAAATGCGACTCCCTTGCTCAGACTGTCGGGCATGGTGCCCCAGGGGCTGGAATGCAGAAGCACTGTAGGTTCCGAGGGTGTGTGAGTCAGCTCTACAAAGCACAGCCGACTTCAGCTTTGAGCAAACGGAAAGCAAAACATGAGTTCATCAGAAGTTTGAAGAAAAGGGTTTCTCCATATATGGTTTGTGGCTCATTGTGTGCCCTTAACCCTGTCTTTTCGTGGATTTTCAGTGACAGAGCACCTATTACAACATAGATTTTTACGAGGCTACACCAGACTTTCATTTGAGTTGGGGGATGTTTCCAAAGGAGATTCTGGAATCTCCAGAAATAATAGTCTCAATTTTTAAAGAGGTTCTGGTGGTGAAATAAAAACACATCTCTTATTCCATTAAATGTCTTGCAAAATACTTAAAAACATGTTTTTGGAGTCAGATCAGCACACTGTGGTTAGAATATCTGGGAAACATCCTCACTTGACCTAGAATTCATTCACAGTGGTGAGTGTGATGGGATTGAGTTGATTTTGCTGACCCCCCCCTCAAATGAAAAAAAAGAAAGTTATGTAACTTTTTAGAGGCAGCTGACTACCACAGCTGCCAGTGGACTCCTACTTTTGCAGCCCTTGCTAAGTCTCTGTATGCTCTTCCCCCAGATAACAGTCCAGAGCCTATTTCCCGGCCCTTTGAAGGCAATAATCTCCTTAGAAACCTCAGCATAAGCTTTGCCCATGCTCTAAATTCCTGGCCTACATTATTTTGACAATCCTGTTCATCTACTGTTGGCCCAAAAGTTCATTCAGGTTTCGCTGCAAGATATTATGGAAAAACCCAGAGAAACTCCTTGGCCAATCCAATCTTTTGTCATGAAAATGGTAGGATTGCTGCAGGCGTGCTAGGATGATGTTTGTCTCTCAGATACATCCTCAAGCTTGCTCCTCACGCAGTCAGACCCTGCGGCATCAAGCGGGCCCTCTTGCTTACACGCGCTGGCGGCAGCCGCTCCCTTGACTGACAAAGCCCGTATGCATGCGCGAGGCTCCCCCTTCGTCTCCACGCTCCCCAGACGGGGTCAACTCTTCTCTAAGTTCACGGGATGCAGCTCCTCTCCGCATGATGACAGATCACTCACGAGCTGGATCTTTCATCCTCTCACATGGTTGCTAATACTTTTGAATTCAGCGACGTCCCTACCCCTCCCTGATGATGGGGAGTCCCGCGTTACCCCACGTGATTGCTTTGCAGCTGCAGAGATGGTCTCAAAGCCACAAGTTGCTCTCCCAGACACCCGTTTAGATAACCCAGACTGACTTCTGTTTTGTGATGGTGCCTGTCAGTGAGATTTCTGGGGAAACATACTAACTGATGATGCCAGAGCTTCCCCTCTGAGGCTCCTGAGGCCTCTTCTTTAGCCACAGTAACAATCAGCCCAGGCTGATGGACCCATAGCTCTTCCTGGAGTTTGTACTCCTCTTGGCACATTTGGAAATCCCATGAATTCTTAACCTCTGTAGCTATGCTCCTACTGGTAATGGCCATATGATGGTAATAACAAGATATCATCTCCCTTCTAAAACTGCTACTGTTCATGGCTCCGCTGATACCAAGGAAGTGCTATCTCTTTAGAAAATGATCAGGCTAAAGGGGTTGCTAAACATCAATGGACACCCTTATTCCTTCTCTATCCAATTAAAAAAATATTTAATTTTTAAAACTTTTAATTTTATATTGTAGTATTAACTGATTAACTACTAATGTTGTGATAATTTCAGGTGGACAGCCAAGGGACTTGGCCAGTTAAATCACATGAAACAATTGAAATCCTTACTTCAGATAAAGGGTATATGTGCTCAGTCGCTCAGTCGTGTCCAATTCTTTGCGACCCCATGGACCGTTACCACCAAGTTCCTCTGCCCATGGAATTTTCCAGGCAAGAATACTGGAGTGGGTTGCCATTTCCTCCTCCAGGGGATCTTCCTAACCCAGGGATAGAACCCTTGTCTCCTGCAAGTCTCCTATGCTGGCAGGCAGATGCTTTCCCACTGAGCCATGGGGGAAGCCCTGGCCGTGTATCCATTCTCCCCCAAACTCCCCTCCCATCCAGGCTGCCACATAACACTGAGCAGAGTTCCCTGTGCTGTAGAGTAGGACCTTGCTGGTTATCCATTTTAGTTACAGCAGTGTGCACGTGTCCATCCCAAACTCCCTAATTATCCCTTCCCCTGACCCTTCCCCCACAGCAACCAAAGGTTCATTGCTTTTATTCTTTTATTTTTTTCACAGTGGCAAACGAATAGAATTTACTTTAGAGAAAAGTATAAAGCTCTCAGCATGACACTGAGAGGGTGTAAAGCGTCCCCATTTGCTTTTATTCTTGACTGATATTATCAACTGTTAAGCAAATGTCCCACAATCTGAAGAAGACAAATGAACACAAAAGGCTGCCAAAAAAATAACCAGATGGATACATCAAGTCAAATGGACTCTCTGTAGCCTCCTTTCTTTAATCTTTTGACTGATATCCCATCAAGTCAGATAAATGTGCAAAAGGGGGAGAGACAAGGAACAAGAAAGTTGGTTTTGCCTCGGCATCCATAAAATTTCTGACCAAATTATTTCCCTGTGCACTCCTTGTAAACCTTCCCACACTCCTGAGAAATTCCTGGGATACCCCCAGGAAATCCTCCAAGGCCACTTCCCCTTTGGGACACTCCAAATGAATTTTATGGGTTTCCCTCTGGCTTTAGGCTAGTCTCACTATTTTGCAGCTGTCTGCATGTTTCAGGGATGGACTGAATCCTATTTGACTTACATGTGGTAAAGACGTTCATAACTGAGGTTATTCCTCACTGTGACATTCCTTTATGGATTAAATCAGATCGAGGAACTAATTTTACAAACACAAACCACTTGCTTGCAAAAACTCTTAGGTACTCATTAAAATTTCATACTCCATATCATCCTCAGCCATCAAGGAAAGTGGAATGTAAAAATCTAGACAAGAAAAAACTTTAGGAAAGATCAAGAAACTGGACTTTAATGGCCAGAATCTGTGCTGATGACCCTTTCAAAGAGCCAGAATACTCCGAATAGGGCACGTGGACTGAGCCCTTTTGAAATGGTCTCTGGGTACCCAATGTCAATTGGCATCTCTAAACCTTCCTCTTCTGGGTTAAGAGAAGATGGTGGGAACTTAGGTGAACAATCTGATGTTATCTTTAGCTATGTTCAAGGCCACAGGTCACAGGGCTTGACCTCTGCCAACTGACAAGCCTCGTGATTCTTCCAACCAGGAGACCAAGTGACATCAAGGTCTTCAGCAGAAAACACACGGGTTACCGCCATGGGAAGGACCCTATGAGGATCTAAGGACCACCTACACTGCTCCCCAAAGGAAAACCCTCCTGGATCCATGCAAACCATGCCAAAACAGGCCTAGAACATCCCTCTCAAGACACTTGGGGGAGACAGATACTCCAGGTCACTTTAAGGATCTCCAGGACCAATTCCCAGGTCCCAGAAGTAGCCAGCATCATGAAGTGCACACCTTTTCCCAAGATCACACATCAAGAAACCTCACTTTCATTTGCTTCCCCATCCTTGCTTTTAAGACGCCCTGTATACACACACTAAAAAGAAAAAACAACAGAAAACCACCTGTTCTTATTAATGAATCCTTTCTCCGCATGTACTAAGCATTTATTAGAAAGCTAGCTGGAGAACGCTTTTCTCTTTCTATCCTATTTGTCCACTAAGTCTCCACTGTGGGCTCATTTTCAACTTGTGTCTTGCTCTTATTAACCCTCTCATAAGTGGGTAAACCTTATGCCAATTTACCAAACCCCGGCCATGTGAACTAATCAGTCTATTAGTCAACACCCAGAGAGTGCAAGAGAGCCTCCACTGGTCTTGGTTCCTGCTAATGTGAACACAAAGTTAGTAGGGCTAAGTACAGAAGGTGGATGAGCGGCTGCGTACGATATCCACAAGCAATCCACCACTCTGCCTCTCCTTAGTGAGTCATTTGGGCCCCAGAAAAACTCTGTAGAAGCCCAAAGACTGTCCCTTACCCAGATAAAGATAATCGGTGAAAAACTTTCCGTGTGCTTTGAAAACAAACATGACACTGCCTCTTTCCTGGGTAACCTATCAGGACAGAATCGCACACCAAATTCTGTGGTTTGACTCCAAAGGTGTAATCTTTGAGTCTCTTAAGGAAATTGTAAATGACTCTAGCATCTCGCTTTTGGGCACAAATGTCTGTCAAATCGCCACGTGTCCTGGATGTCTCTAAAGTCGCCTGTTGGGCTTCACTGGTAGTCCAGGGGCTGAGACTGCACTCTCAGTGCAGGTGGCCTGGGATGGGGAGCTAGATCCCACACGCCACAAAAGATCCTGCATTCTGCAAGGGAGGTATAAGATCTTATTTGCCACAGCGAAGACCCAGCACAGCCAAAAAACAGAAAAAGACTTGTATACTTTGGGTTGCGGCAGCTGTCCCCATGATAAAGTTGCCCAAACCATAAACTCTGTTTGGGTGGACCTAACTTATTTGGTCAGGTGACAGATAAGCTTTCTAGCTGCCGAAACGGAAGTATGGGCCTCTTGTATCAGTTATTTTGTTCTCTGTTTCTCCCTCACAGACTGATGAGAGCACATGGAGAATGGAGGTGTTTGGACACTATACCACCACGTAAAATGGTCTCCCTCTTCCAACAACACGAGACAGGACTCTACACATGGACATCACCAGATGGTCAGTACCCGAATCAGACTGATTATATTCTTTGCAGCCGAAGATGGAGAACCTCTATATAAGTCAGTGAAACAAGACTTGGAGCTTACTGTGGCTCGGATCATAAGCTCCTTAATGCAAAATTCAAGCTTAACCTGAAGAAAGCAGGGAAAACAGCTAGATCATTCAAGTATGACCTAAATCAAATCCCTTATGATTATATGGTGGAGGTGATGATTAGATTCAAGGAATTAGATCTCATGGCATCTGGCCCCATCACTCCAGGGCAAATAGATGAGGAAACAATGGAAAGAGTGACAGACTTTATTTTCTTGAACTGCAAAACCACTGTGGATGGTGATTGCAGCCATGAAATTAAAAGATGTTTGCTCCTTGGAAGAAAAGCTATAATAAACCTAGATGGTGTATTAAAAATCAGACGTCACTTTGCTGACAAAGGTTCATATAGTCAAAGCTTTGCTTTTTCCATTCATCATGTATGGATGTGAGAGTTGGACCATAAGAAAGGCTGAGCACTGAAGAATTGATGCTTTTGAACTGTGGTGCTGGAGAAGACTCTTGAGAGTCCTTGGACTGCAAGGAGATCCAGCCAGTCAATCCTAAAGGAGATCAGTCCTGAATATTCATTAGAATGCTGATGATGAAGCTCCAGTACTTTGACCACCTGATGTAAGAGCTGACTCATTGGAAAAGACCCTGATGCTGGGAAAGACTGAGGGCAGCAGGAGAATGGGGCAACAGAGGATGAGATGGTTGGATGGCATCATCAACTCAATGAATACAAGTTTAACTGAACTCAGAGTTTCCTGGTGGCTCAGCTAGTAAAGAATCCGCCTGCAATGTGGGAGACCTGGGTTTGATTTCTGGGTTGGGAAGATCCCCTGGAGAAGACAACAGCTACCCACTCCAGTATTCTGCCCTGGAGGATTCCATGGACCATATAGTCCATGGGGTCACAAAGAGTCGGACATGACTAAGTGACTCACTTGAGCAAATGCTTAGAGATAGTGAAGGACAGGAAAGCCTGGCACGCTGCAGTCCGTGGGGTTGCAAGAAGTCAGAAACGACTTATTATCTGAACAACAATAACAACCACAACATGCTAACCTTGTTTGTAAACCACTCTTGTCTTTTTTATGTGGCAACCAAATGTATAAAGGTTCCCACCTAAATGGTCAGGATGATGTGGGATTGGATGCCAGGGTCCTTCTGTGGCCAAATACTGCACCGTAAATGCCAGCCAAATTATAAACATAAGTTTATTCATAAAGTCGTGCCACATAAGCACACCAGCTGAGGGATCACAGAGAATCTGCTGTGTATCACAATTTCAAGGTCTTTTCAGCACTGAGGGTCTTATTCACAAGCTTTAAAGACTGTAAATTGGAAAAAAACCATCTTAAAAGTCTTTTCACAGTAATGGAAAAAGACTTCAATACTGCTATGCAAACCTTGAAAATACTACACTCAGAAGTTACTAGCTTAGCCCCCGTGGTGCTCTAAAATCATCATGCCCTAAATGCTCTGATATTCAGCAAGGAGGACCTCGTGCAGTCAGTGGCTTTCTGTGACTCCAACAGGGCAAATAATATCTGATTTGTATCTGCTAAAAGAAGTTTAACAGTTTTTTCTGGACCAAGTCCTGAGAGTGTTAACAGCTTCAGTGGGGGAAGTCAGAGGTCTCCAGGCAGCAGAAGGAAATGAACTACCAGTGGCAGATGGTTTCTTTTCTCGCCTAATCCTGTGTTGTCATGGCGACATCTGGTTCCACCTGAACTTAACTTTACCTCAAACCTTGACTTAACCACAGTTTTTTTTCTTATGGAGATGTTTCCTTAAGCTGTATTGATGAACTATGTATTTGCTTGGACATCTGCCTCTGCTTTAAAGGTTCGTGTCGGTGGTTTGTGGCCGAGGATGACTCACCTTGTGGCACTGATATCTCGGAAGTCGTGTTGTGGGTGCGGGGCCTGGTGCAAGGCTCTCAGTTTGGAGGCATTTCCTTTCTCTAATTAGCAGCTTGCTAACAGGTATGTAACTCCTTGCTAAAAACTAGCAAGGGGGTACTCTTTCTGTCCCCTTCTGATGTCCATGTCAGAAGTTTTCTCTATCTCTTATATACTTTAAAAAGACTTTACTACACAATAAACTCTGAGCGATCAAGCCTTGTCTCTGGCACTGGATCGAATGCCTCTCCTCCAGAGGCCATGAATCTGGTATCGCACATGGCTCATAGGAAAAACCTTTCAGCCCCAGGGTTGGGGAACTTATGTAACAGGATATGAAGAAATGTTGCCCAGTTGATTCTTTTCTGCTTATTCATCTTCATTTTCTGTATGTTTATCTTCAATTTTGCGATAAGGAGTTCATGATCTGAGCCACAGTCAGCAAAAACAAGACTAGGAGCTGACTGTGGCTCAGATCATGAACTCCTTACTGCAAAATTCAGACTTAAATTGAAGAAAGTAGGGAAAACCAGTAGGTCATTCAAGTATGACCTAAATCAAATCCCTTACTATTATACAGTGGAAGTGACAAAACAGATTCAAGGGATTAGATCTGACAGATAGACTGCCTGAAGAACTATGGACAGAGGTTCATAACACTGTACAGGAGGTGGGGACCAAAACCATCCCCAAGAAAAAGAAATGCAAAAAGGCAAAATGGTTGTCTGAGGAGGCCTTACAAATACCTGAGAAAAGAGAAGGAAATGGCAAAGGAGAAGAGGAAAGATATTCCCATCTGAATGCAGAGTTCCAAAGAATAGCAAGGAGAGATAAAAAAAAAAGTCTTCTTAAGTGAACAATGCAAAGAAATAGAGGAAAACAATAGAATGGGAAAGACTAGAGATCTTTTCAAGAAAATCTGAGATACCAAGGGAACATTTCATGCAAAGATGGGCTCGATAAAGGACAGAAATGGTATGGACCTACCAGAAGCAGAAGAGATTAAGAAGAGGTGGCAAGAATACGCACATGAACTACATAAAAAAAATTTTAAATACCCAGATAACCACGATGGTGTGATCACTCACCTAGAGCCAGACACCCTAGAGAATGACATCAAGTGGGCTTTAGGAGGCATTGCTGTGAACAAAGCTAGTGGAGGTGATGGAATTCCAGTTGAGCTATTTCAAATCCTAAAAGATGATGCTGTGAAAGTGCTGCACTCAATATGCCAGCAAATTTGGAAAACTCAGCAGTGGCCATGGGACTGGAAAAGGTCAGTTTTCATTCCAATCCCAAAGAAGGGCAATGGCAAAGAATGTTCAAACTACCATACAATTGCACTCATTTCACATGCTAGCTGAGTCATGCTCAAAACCCTTCAAGCTAGGCTTCAACAATAGGTGAGCCGAGAACTTCCTGATGTATAAGCTGGATTTAGAAAAGGCATAGGAACTAGAGATCAAATTGCCAACATCCACTGGATCATAGAAAAAGCAACAGTTTCAGAAAAATGTCTATTTCTGCTTCACTGACTATGCTAAAGCCTTTAACTGTGTGCATGCATGCATGCTAAGTCATCACTGTCATATCCAACTCTTTGCAACCCTATGGATTGCAGCCTGCCAGGCTCCTCTGTCCATGGGAATTCTCCAGACAAGAATATTGGAGTGGGTTGCCATGCCTTCTTCCAGGGGATTTTCCTGACCCAGGAATGGAATGCCTGTCTCTTATGTCTCGTGCATTGGCAAGTGGGTTCTTACCACTAGCTCTACCTGGAAGCCCCTTTCACTATGCGGATTACAGGAAACTGTGGATAATTCTTATAGAGATGGAATACCAGACCACCTTACCTGCCTGCTGAGAAACCTTTATGTAGGTCAAGAAACAATAGAACCAGACATGGAACAAATTACTGGTTCCAAACTGGGAAAGGAATATGTCAAGGCTATATACTGTCACCTTGCTTATTTGACTTATATGCAGAGTACATCATGAGAAATGCTGGGGTGGATGAAGCATACGATGGAATCAAGATTGCCAGCAGAAGTATCAATAACCTCAGATACATACCACCCTAGGGTGGATGACACCACCCTTATGGCAGAAAGTGAAGAACGAAAGAGTCCCTTGATAAAAGTGAAAGAGGAGAGTGAAAAAGTTGGTTTAAAACTCAACATTCAAAAAATGAGGATCATGGCCTCTGGTCCCATAACTTCATGGCAAATAGATGGGGAAACAATAGAAACAGTGACAGACTTTATTTTCTTGGGCTCCAAAATCACTGCAGATGGTGACTGTAGCCATGGAATCAAAAGACACTTGCTCCTTGGAAGAAAAGCTATGACCAACCTAGACCTCATATTTAAAAGCAGAGACAGTACTTTGCCAACAAAGGTCTGTCTAACCATATATGATTAATGGTTTCCCAGTAATCATATATGGATGTGAGAGTTGGACTACAAAGAAAGCTGGATGCCAAAGAATTGATGCTTTTGAATGTGATGTTGGAAAAGACTCTTCAGAGTCCCTTGGACTGCAAGGAGATCAAACCAGTGAATTCTAGAGGAAATCAGTCCTGAATATTCATTTGAAGGACTTATGCTGAAGCTGAAACTCCAATACTTTGTCTACCTGATGTGAAGAACTGACTCCTTGAAAAAGACCCTGATGCTGGGAAAGATTGAAGGCAGAAGGATAAGGGGATGACAGAGGATGAGATGGTTGGGTGGCATCACTGACTTGATGGACACGAGTTTGAACATGCTCCTTGAGTTGGTGATGGGACAGGGAAGCCTGGTGTGCTGCAGTTCATGGGGTCACAAAGAGTCGGATATGGCTGAGTGACTGAACTGAACTACACACCCAGAGGTGCCATGACAATTCCAAGGTACTGTTAAAAGACCAAGGAGGAAAAAAAAAAAGACCAAGGAGTGGGCAGGTGCCCAAATCCTGGAAATCTTCACCCTTTCCCAAAGGCAGTTTGAATAATCCTCCCACTCATTATCATATGAAATTACCCAGCCTATAAAAACTAACCATGTCACATTTCGAGGCCACACTCACCCTCTTCGATGGCCCACAATCTGCCTGTGGGATGTGCTTCTCTCTGAATCTGAAGAAATCCAGTTCTTACCTATCACTTTGTCTCTCACTGAATTCCTTCTGTGATGAGACATCAAGAACCTGAGCTATGTTAAGCCCTGAAACCAGGTTCCATGGGTTTTGGCTGGGTTCCAGCCCCAGTCATATAGGTTCAAGTCTCAAACTAGGTTTTGGCTGGTTTCAAGTCCCAATACCTGGGTTCAACTCCCAGGTAGGGTTTCGGCTGGCTTTGAGTACCAGCCATGTGGGTTCAAGTCCCAAACTGGGTTTTGTCTGGGTTCAAGTTCCAGTACATGGGTTCAAGTCCCAATCTGAGGTAAATGGCTTCAGAAACAGTGACAGCCCTTATTTTCTTGGGCTCCAAAATCACTGTGGACGTTGACTGCAGCCATGAAATTAAAAGATACTTGCTCCTTGGAAGAAAACCTGTGACAAACCTAGAAGTGTATTAAAAAGCAGAGACATCACTTTGCCAACAAAGTTCTGTTCTAGTCAAACTTGTGTTTTTTCCAGTAGTCATGTATGGATGTGAATATTCAGGGTTCATTTCCTTTAGGATCAACTGGTTTGATTTCCTTGCTGTCCAAGAAACTTTCAAGAATCTTCTCCAGAACCACAGTTCAAAAGTATCAATTCTTTGGCACTCAGCCTTCAGTGTCCAACTGAATACTGAAGAATTGATACTTTCGAACTGTGGTGTTGGAGAACACACTTGAGAGTCCCTTGCACTGCAAGGAGATCAAACTAGTCAATCCTAAAGGCAATCAGCTCTGAATATTCATTGGAAGGACTGATGCTGAAGCTCCAATACTGTGGCCACCTGATGCAAAGAGTTGACTCATTGGAAAGACCCTGGTGCTGGGAAAGATTGAAGGCAGGAGAAGAAGGGGAAGACAGAGGATGAGATGGTGGGATGGCATCACCAACTTGATGGACATGAGTTTGAGCAAGCTCTGGGAGTTGGTGATGGACAGGGAAGCCTGGCGTGCTGCAGTCCATGGGGTCGCAAAGAGTCAGATGCGACTGAGTCACTGAACAACATCATTCTAATCTGTTCTTTTCTTTCTTTGCAATCTTACCAATTTATTACTTACTTTTTTCTCTATAGTCACAAGGTCAGCTTTTTATATATGAAATTATTAAGGAAGCTTCATTAGCGGGAACTGATGGGGTTCAGGGAAGGCTGCCCCAAGGTGCATATTATTATCTGGCATGTGGATTAATTCAACTGAAAACAAGCAAGGCCCAAAGGACTCAGGGAGAACATTTGACTGCCCTTCTAACTGCCTAAGAGACTTGCAGATAGAAGGCCCGTTCTAGGAAGGAGCCATAGATAACTCTTGGTGTTGTTCAGTCACTCAGTCATTTTAGACTCTTTGCGACCCCATGGGCTGCAGCACGCCAGGCTTCCCTGTCCTTCACCATCTCCTGGAGCTTCATAAATAACTATAGTGTGTTGTAAACTAGGTATAGTAGACAGGAGAGAGCATAGCAAAGTCTGTTTGGTCAAACCCCTCTCTTGAGTCCCACTGTCTCTAGAAGGTCCAGCAAACATCTGTTGATCGTGCATTAACTCTTTTTGTCTTCATGTGGATTATCTTACTTCTCTTAGAAGTCTTAGACCTCTACCTCCTTCTCCTAGGTCCAGGATGACTTATATACCTCATCTTGCCTTTCTGTCTTTGGAATTTCTTATGCTATGTGCATTCTCCATTTGTACATATTAAACTTGATTTTGTCCTCTTAATCTGCTTTATGTCACTTTAGTTATTTGATCAGCCACAAAGAATCAAAAGAGAAGGGAGGAACTTTCTCCTCCCAACTGATACATTTGTGTATGTGTGTGCATGGAGTGGGGGAGCATACCCATGAGGAAGAGGGCACAGAGAACAGCAGAGAGAATACTGGTCTTAATTTCAGATTTTAGTTTAACCTCTGTTCCTAACTAGCTATACAACCCTGGACAAATTACCAAACTCTTTAACCCTCAGTTCAGTTCAGTCGCTCAGTCGTGTCCGACCCTTTGCTACCCCATTGACTGCAGCATGTCAGGGCTCCCTGTCCGTCACCAACTCCCAGAGTTTACTCAAACTCATGTCCATTGAATCAGTGATTGAATCCAACCATCTCATCCTCTGTCATCTTCTTCTCCTCCCACCTTGAATCCTTCCCAGCATCAGGATCTTTTCAAATAAGTCAGTTCTTTGCATCAGGTGGCCAAATATAGGAGTTTCAGCTTCAGCATTAGTCCTTCCAGTGAATATTCATGATTGATTGCCTTTAGGATGGACTGGTTGGATCTCCTCCCAGTCCAAGGGACTCTAAAGATTCTTCCCCAACACCACAGTTCAAAAGCATCAATTCTTTCGGCACTCAGCTTTATTTATAGTCCAACTCTCACATCCATACAGGACTACTGAAAAAACCGTAGCTTTCACCAGACAGACCTTTGTTGGCAAAGTAATGTCTCTGCTTTTTAATAGGCTGTCTAGGATGATCATAACTTTTCTTCCAAGGAGCAAGTGTCTTTTAGTTTCATGGCTGCAGTCACCATCTGCAGTGATTTTGGAGCCCCCCAAAATAGTCTGTCACTGTTTCCCCATCTATTTCCCATGAAGTGATGAGACCAGATGCCATGATCTTTGTTTTCTGAATGTTGAGTTTTAAGCCAACTTTTTCACTCTCCTCTTTCACTTTCATCAAGGGACTCTTTAGTTCTTTTTCACTTTATGCCATAAAGGTGGTGTCATCTGCATATCTGAGGTTATTGATATTTCTCCTGGCAATCTTGATTCCAGCTTGTGCTTCATCCAGTCCAGCATTTCTCATGATGCACTCTGCATAAAAGTTAACCCTCAGATACCTATTTACTGAATGAGGGTAAAAGGACTGTTTCTTTATGGTTTGGGAGGGCCAAATGAACTAGCTAACATAACAATTCAATACAACTGAATTCCTGCTCTGTGTGTTTCGTTTAGTAATACAAGATAAAATATCGTCACTGCCCTCAAGAAGCTCACAGTGGTAAGAGCTGTGAGCTGGTGGTGACAAAGACAGGGAGAGCTGAAGACCTGGGTAGAAGAGAGTCACAGTGAGGATACTTAACCCATTCTGGGAAGAGTGGAGATGGCTTACTACATGTAGCAGCAAGGTCTTCACCAAGCTGGATTGGTGTAGATCAAATGCAAAAGGGAAGGAGAGATAAAGGAAATTGTGTGGGGGCAAGGGTGGGGAGATTAGGAACTAGAGATCTAGTTGCAAAGTTGGAAACATGATGTCATGGCAAGAATAGAAAAAGACCCATTTCATATTGTCTCTCTATATAAAGATGACTTCAAGTTTTACTTATGTCTGTAGGAAACATGGTGGCTGGCCTCAGGGAACTTAGAACACAAATGGTGTTTTTTATGCCAGTCAGGAAGTGTTGTTCAGAGTCAGATTAAGGAGGACTTCTGGATTCTGCCAGTGAATTGGTTTTTATCACAAACCTGATGGGAAGTTAGAGGAGAGATTTTTATCTATTGGGGTATATAGGTGGGGTGTAATCTGTTTTTGGAAAATACCAGTGTTTCAGAAAATTGAGAGTATGGAGAAGGAAATGATGTGGGGGAGGTATTAACATCTAGCAGAAACTCTTAAAAAGAGACATTACATAACCTAAGGTGGGATTATTGTTGGGGCTTCACCACTATGGTTTCCTTGGGAAGTGTGTGTGTGCCAAGAGATTTATTTTCATTGTTTATATCTGAATGGTTATATATGTGTGGACACCCTGCTTATTTAACTTATATGCAGAGTACATCATAAGAAATTCTGGGCTGGATGAAGAACAAGCTGAAATCAAGATTGCTGGGAGAAATATCAATAACCTCAGATACGCAGATGACATCACCCTTATGGCAGAAAGTGAAGAAGAACTAAAGAGTCTCTTGATGAAGGTGAAAGAGGAGAGTAAAAAAGTTGGCTTAAAGCTCAACATTCAGAAAACTAAGATCATGGCATTCGATCTCATCACTTCATGGCCAATAAATGGGGAAACAGTGGAAACAGTGGCTGATTTTATTTTTTGAGGCTCCAAAATCACAGAAGATGGTGACTGTAGACATGAAATTAAAAGACACTTACTCCTTGGAAGGAAAGTTATGACCAACCTAGACAGCATATTAAAAAGTAGAGACATTATTTTGTCAACAAAGGTCCATCTTGTCAAGGCTATGGTTTATCCAGTAGTCATGTATGGATATGAGAGTTGTACTATAAAGAGAGCTGAGTGCTGAAGAATTGATGGTTTTGAATCATATTGGAGAAGACTCTTGAGAGTCCCTTGGACTGCAAGGAGATCCAACCAGTCCATCCTAAAGGAGATCAGTCCTGAGTGTTCACTGGAAGGACTAATGTTGAAACTGAAATTCCAATACTTTGGCCACCTGATGCTAAGAGCTGACTCATTTGAAAAGACTTTGATGCTGGGAATGATTGAGGGCAGAAGGAGAAGGGGACGAAAGAGGATGAGATGGTTGGATGGCATCACTGGCTCAATGCAGATGAGTTTGAGTAAACTCCAGGAGTTGGTGATGGACAGGGAGGCCTGGTGTGCTGTGGTCCATCGGGTCGCAGAGTTGGACACGACAGAGTGACTGAACGGAATCATACATGTTCTTACGTAGTTGCTTCAGTCATGTCTGACTCTGTGGGACTCTGGAATACAGCGCACTAGGCTCTTCTGCCCATGGGATTCTCCTGGCAAGCATACTGGAGTGGGTTGCCATGCCTTCCTCCAGGGAATTATCCCAACCCAAGGATTGAGCCAGTGTCTCCTGCATTGAAGGCAGATTCTTGACCACTAAATCACCAGGGAAGGCCATATATATTTATTTATTTACTTTTTGACTGTGTTGGGTCTTTGTTGCTGTGTGGGCTTTTCTCTAGTTGTGGCAACTGGGGGCTACTCTAGTTGCAGGGCTTCTCTTGGTGCAGAGCCCAGATTCAGTAGCTGTGGTGCATAGGCGTAGTCGCCCCATGACATGCGGAATCTTCCCAGACCAGGGATTGAACCCATGTTCCCTGCACTGGCAGGTGGATTCTTAACCACTGGATCACCAAGGAAGTCCTATATATATATATATATATATATATTTTTTTTTTACTCTTTTCTGTATTGTTTACATTTTTTAAAATAAGATATACTATCTTTTGATTAGAAACTAGATTCAAATTGTTATTTTAGAGAACCATGGGGTCTGTATAATTGTTAAAAAAAAAAAAGAAAACAAAGACAACAGGTCCAAAATGAAGTCACTTATGCTAAGTTCACAAAGACTTAATACCTGACCTAATTGCAGTTACAGCTTCCCCCAGAAATGCAGTCTTGATTGCTCAGTCTGGAATTTTCTGGTCAGTGCCAGTGAGGTAATCTGCCACATGCCCCTCTTTCCATCACCCAAAAGGAGATGGACTTTCCATTTTGTACAGCTCCTCAGTGCTTCTCTTTCACTAGATGGGATGCTGCCCAATTCATGAATTCTCACATAAAGCCAATTAGAGCTTCACATTTACCAAGATGAATATTTGTTACTTAACAGATTTATTGACAGTGGGATCCAAAGTGATCTTCTGCTGGCATTTAGGGACAAAAACACATGTGTGGTACCCCCAAAAATCTTTGAGTTCACTGTCTTTCCTATCATTTTTCAAGGGTCACTGGTAAGTTCCTCCTGGGTCTAAGCCCCACTTTCTTTGCTGGTAGCTTCCAATGACTGAGTCTGAGGTTGGCCTGCCTCTCACTTGAGTTAGACCAAGTCCAGCAAAGGCTAATTGATAACAGAAAAAACTAGAAGTCAAATAAATAAATAAACAAACCTGCCAAAATCGTTGGGTATGCACTGAACATTTAAGGACTGATACAGTACTCACAGGGCTTCCCAGTGGGCTCGGTGGCAAAGAACCCTCCTGCCAATGCAGTAGATGCAGGGGACTAGAGTTCAATCCCCGGGTCAGGAAGATCTCTTGGAGGAGGAAATGACAACCCACTCCAGTATTTTTGCTGGGATAATCCCATGGACAGAGGAACTTGGTGGGCTACAGTCCATGGGGCCACAAAGAGTTGGACATGGCTGAGCACAAATGCACAGCACTTGACACCTAACCCAAAGAGAGCCCCAAAGGTTTAACTAACTAAAAAATGTGTTGTTGTTCAGTCACTAAGTCATGTCCGATTGTTTGTGACCTATGGACTGCAGCACACCATGCCTCACTGTCCTTCACTAGCTCCTGTAGTTTGCTCAAATAGTCTCCTAAAAACTGAATGAGTTAAGTGTACCACCTTATGCCATGTACTGTACTTAGCTGCTCAGTCGTGTCTTACTCTTTGCAACCCCATGGACTGTAGCCTACCAAGCTTCTTTGTCCATGGGGATTCTCCAGGCAAGAATACTGGAGTGGGATGCCATGCCCTCCTCCAAAGGAACTTATGCCATACCTACTTATTTTATATCTAAGAACTATTGTCATGGAAGTTATAAGAATATACCCCCCAAAAAGAAGCAAATATACAAATAGTCTGTATTATGTAAATATATATATACAGAAAAAGAAGCAAAACTTTTAGTACCTAGAATTGTATGTCCTGAGAACTTGGATTGGTAACTATGAGGTTGGGGATCCCAAAATGTGGCTGGACAGAGATGTGGGTTAATTTTCAGCCAAGGTCCTATCAAACTGCTGTCAGATCTCAGGGTAATCACAACCTAGATTAGGATCACCATGAGGCAGAGCGCTTAAATAGAATCATTCAAAAAGTGCACTTGAAAATAAGGGTTTCCGGGTAAGCAAACAGAATGGGATACCTGTTTTAATTAGTATACAGAGAGATCCAAAAGGCTTCAAAATCCCCAAATAGTGTCACTTAAAAAAAAAAGAGAGAGAGAGGGAGAGAGAGACTCTAAAGATTATTGCAGAAGACAAATGGAGATTTTAAGACAGGAAAACAAAGGACTTCCTTGGTGGTCCAGTGGTAGAAAATCTGCCAGCCAATGCAGGGGACATGGATTGCATCCCTGGTCCAAGAAGATTTCATATGCTACGGAGCAACTAAACCCACTTGCTTAAATTACTGAAGCCTGCGTGCCCTAGAGCCTGTGCTCTGCAACAAGAGAAGCCACCAGAATAAGGAGCCTGAGCGCTGCAACTAGAGCAAACCCGAGCGCAGCAACAAAGACCCCGCACAGCCAAACATACATTTAAATGAAGACGGGGGTCATAGAAGGTGAGTAAACCATTAGCTTTATAGGTACAACAGCTCTAGGGACCCAGTGCAAAAACACTGACCCAGGGACTGTTGTTGGTTGTAAGCAGCTGGGACTGGAAAAAAGGTTGTCCCTCAAGGATGCATATTTGTCACCATCAATTCAAATGTGCTCAAATCCACCCTAAAGGCGTGCCCTCATCCAGGCCCCTTTAGGGTGGATAGGAGGGTATTTGAATCAATGTTCTAGGCCCCAGAGCTGATGGGACTCCAAGATGCCACAAGATTCCCTGGGAAAGTGCTATGCTATTTTTGTAAACAGCCAAGGGAAGCAAAAATTAAAATGAATAAGGAACTAAAGTCTACAGAGAGGATCCCTGGAAAAACTGGCAGAGGCCAGTTGAAGGGTAAGAATTCTTACCATAATCTCCTGAATCTCTGTAATGCTCAACTGAGAGAGAAAAATAAAACTTCATGTTGACTCCTTCTTTCCAAATCCAGACTGGCACAGCTATTGCCTTCTTGCTTGTCTAGTTTTGTGTCCTCTGAGCTTGACTTGGGCTTTCTGCTTGCGTGGAAGAAACAGGCTCTTGGTTCTTCAGCTATCTATGGGAGTGACTCTAGATTTTGAGAAAGTAGTAAATTTTGCATCTTCTCTGAGGATGCCTTTTGGGTCCATGGAATCATTTAATACTGGCAGAAATATTTACTGTTTGTTCAGCCAAAATCTGGCAAGACATTTGAAAGGATTTAGTAACTTTATCAGAAATTTGGCTGAATTGGGAACTGATATTCAGAAAGGAATTTTTTTTGAAGCCTCCTCCTCTAAGCTAAAATGAAAACTATGTGCTTTGAGGGAAAGAAAATATAACTAAAACCCTCATAAAAGGCTTATGGGTGGGTCATCCTCCAGGGTCATGTAAACTACAACCCAGATACTTAACGCAGGGGTCGCAACCTCCAAAATCTGAGACCTGATGTGGTGAGGTGGAGCTGGTGTTATAATAGAAATAAATTGCACAACAAACATAAAGCTCTTGAATCATCCTGAAACCCTTCCCCACCCTGGTTTGTGGAAAAACTGTCTTCCAGTCCTTGGTGCCAAAAAGGTTGCAGATCACTGGATTAAGGAACTGAGACCAACTGTCTTCATCTCTAAGTTTTTTGTAAAACTGGAAATGAAGCTCTAGGGGCAGCTCAAAGCTCACTTATTCCTTTTACCAATCCCCAAACCTCCCCACTCTAAATAGGTTTGTAAATATTAACCTTAGGAACCAAATTTCTTGGAGGAACTTGCTTTTGTTCCTTGTGCTTTGAAATATAAATATTCTATAAACTTAGAGGTAATTCTTATTAGGAGCACAAAGGATGAAAGGTAACTTGAAACTTGGGCAAATAAAATATTTCAAGCACTTCTCCACAGATATTAGTGAAAGGCTTTAGTTATCTGAGCAGGTAACCTCATCTTATTCCATTTACCAGAAAAATAACAGATTCAACTTCTTTTATGACTAGTGAGCTTTACATGATTGTACCTGTCTCATGGCTAAAATTTCAGAACAAGACTGTGAGGTCTTTGCATCTGTCTCTATGTTCATGTGTTCACAGACAGTAGATGTGATATATGTTTGTGTCTGGACAGTATTGCTAAGACTAATTTTTAAAAGAGTTCTATCTAATTGGCTTAAAAAATAAACACTTATGAATTAAGCTATAAAAGAGACTAAAATGCTTTAAGTTCCTGTGTTCTAGGATGATGTTGTGCTTATGTAAATGTTGTAGAAATTGTGAAATTTTGGAAAATATAGTATGCCCTAATATTATTTAGAGATAGCAAGGGAATATTTCATGTAAAGATGGGCACAATAAAGGCCAGAAATGGTAAGGACCTAATAGAAGATATTAAGAGTTGGTGGCAAGAATACACAGAAGAACTATACAAAAAAGATTTTAATGACCCAGATAACCACGATGGTGTGATCACTCACCTAGAGCCAGACATCCTGGAATGTGAAGTCAAGTGGGCCTTAGGAAGCATCACTATGAACAAAGCTAATGGAGGTGATGGAATTCCAGCTGAGCTATTTCAAATTCTAAAAGATGATGCTGTGAAGAGTCTCAAAATGCCACCAAATTTGGAAAACTCCACAGTGGCCACAGACTGGAAAAGGTCAGTTTTCATTTCAATCCCCCCAAAAGGCAATGACAAAGAGTGTTCCAGCTACCACACAATTGCACTCATTTCACATGCTAGCAAAGTAATGCTCAAAATTCTCCAAGCCAGGTTTCAACAGTATGTGAACTGTGAACTTTCAGATGTTCAAGCTGGATTTAGAAAAGGCAGAGGAACTAGAGATCAAATCGCCAACATCCGCTGGATTATAGAAAAAGCAAGAGAATTCCAGAAAAACATCTACTTCTGCTTCATTAACTATGCTAAAGCCGTTGACTGTGTGGATCAAAATTGTGGAAAATTCTTAAAGATATGGAAATACCAGACCACCTGACCTGCCTCCTGAGAAACCCATGTACAGGTCAAGAAACAACAGTTAGAACTGGACAAGGAACACAGACTGATTCAAATTGGGAAAAGAGTACATCAAGGCTGTATACTGTCACCCTGCTTATTTAACTTATATGGAGGGTGCATCATGAGAAACCCTGGGCTGGATGAAGCATAAGCTGGACTCAAGATTTCTGGGAGAAACATCAATAACCTCATATATGCAGATGACACCACCCTTATGGCAGAAAGTGAAGAAGAACTAAAGAGTCTCTTGATGAAGGTGAAAGAGGAGAGTGAAAAAGTTGGCTTAAAACTCAGCATTCAAAAAACTAAGATCATGGAATCTGGTCCCATCACTTCATGGCAAACAGATGGGGAAACAATGGAAACAGTGACAGACTTTATTTTGGGGGGCTCCAAAATTATTGCAGATGGTGACTGAAGCCATGAAATCAAAAGACTCTTGCTCCTTGGAAGAAAAGCTATGACCAACCTAGACAGCACATTGAGAAGCAGAGATATTACTTTGCCAACAAAGGTCCATCTAGTCAAAGCTATGGTTTTTCCAGTGGTCATGTATGGATGTGAGAGTTGGACTATAAAGAAAGCTGAGCACCGAAGAATTGATGATTTTGAACTGTGGTGTTGGAGAAGACTCTTGAGAGTCCCTTGGACTGCAAGGAGGTCCAACCAGTCCATCCTAAATGCAATCAACCCTGAATATTCATTGGAAGGACTGATGCTTAAGCTCCAATGCTGTGGCCACCTGATGCAATGAGTTGACTCATTGGAAAAGACTCTGATGTTGGGAAAGATCAAAGGCAGGAGGAGAAGGGGACGACAGAGGATGAGATGGTTGGATGGCATTACCAACTCAATGGCCATGAGTTTGGGCAAGTTCTGGGAGTTGGTGATGGACAGGGAAGCTTGGTGTGCTGCAGTCCATGGGGTTACAAAGAGCCATATAGTACTGAGTGACTGAACTGAATATTATTAGACCTAATTTCAATTATAATCTATTGGGCTGCAACCCACAGGGCTGCATGCCCTGTATTTGCACAGCTTCAAGACCAAAGACCCCAGAGTTGTACCCAGTCTAAGTTATACTGCTATTTCTTTTTTGTTGTATACCATATGGAAGGCCAATAAATTGAGGACAAGTTGTTAGAGCAAAGAATAGTGACTTTATTTGGAAAGCCAGAAAACCAAGATGGTGTGTTTGTGTCTCAAAGAACCATCTTGCCTGTGTTAGAATTCAGTTTTCTTTTATACTAAAGGGGGAGGCAGTAAAGTCAAGCATATCCTGGTTCCTATCAGCTTCCAGAGGTGATATGTTCATTTCTTCCTGTCTGACAGATGGGCTGGTCAGGAAGTTTTGTGAGGTAAAGAAAGGTAATTTAGCTTAATGCGCATTGTGTGTATTTGTGCTAGTCATTTTGGTCTTGTCTGACTCTGTGACGCTATGGACTGTAGTCCTCCGGATTCCTCTGTCCATGGGATTCTCCAGGCAAGAATACTGGACTGGGTTGCCATGTCCTGCTCCAGGGATCTTCCTGACCCTGGGATTGAATTCAAGTCTCTTATGTCTCCTGCATTGGCAGGTGGGTTCTTAACCACTAGTGCCACCTGGGAAGCCCCTAAAGCTCATTACTTGGAGGAAAATTTTCAGAGATGGACCATTATGTATAACTTAAGCTGATAGGCAAAAGCCCTTTGGTGATTAACTTGAAATACAAAACATTTGTCCCTATTACAATTTCCTACTATCAATGTCCATTGCATCATCTTGTGGGGAATGGGGTGATAAACTTTCTGGCTACTTGCTGCTGAATGGAAGTAATGACTATTCCTTAGTCTCTTTAGTCAGTTCCTTTTTAGCTACAACTACCTGAAGCAGATGAAACCTCTTGGCACTTAGTTGTCTAATTTGTAGTTGAACTTGGGAGCTTGAATTCCAGTTCCCAATACATGCAGTAAATACCTGTGTTATTTAGTTGGGCATAAATAAAAAAATTGATTGACTCTTACTCCAGCTACAGTGAAATTACTACCTACTTCATTTAGATAGGCAGACCCGTTGGAGGCAAACTCATGAAGAGGTTAGTATGGTGCCCGAAGTTTTAATACAATAGGCAACTGTTGGGTGTCTTATAACAGGGGTCCCCAGCCCCCAGGCTGTAGACTGGTCCACCACCTTTTAGGAACCGGGTGGCACAGCAGGAGGTGAGGGGTGGGCCAGCAAGTGTGTGCAGCTCCCCATTGATTGCATCACCACCTAGACCATACCCATCCACCCCGATCTGTGGAAAAATCATATTTCACAAAACTGGTCCCTGGTACCAAAAAGGTTGGGGACCACTGTCTTAGAGTGTCTATGGATTCTCTTGCTTGGGCAAACACCTGGAAATGGCCTACCATATAGTATTTCAAGGCGGCTTAATTTAAGACTGCTTCCTGGACCCAGCTATCTGTAGTCACGCAACTGGGAAGGCCCTATCCCAAGTTACATTAGTCTGGACATATTTTAGAGATATTCCATTTTAAATGTATAATTCACTTTCATAGCTCTTGCTGTTGATTGTGGTCTCTGGGATGAAAGCAGTTTCAATGCCTTAACCCCAGTTAGGGGATAATTTCTCTTAGGAGGAGTTTAACCACTTCTCACTTTCTGTTCGGTGGGATATGCTTCTCACTATGTGAAAAAGGGGCTTCCCTAGTAGCTCAGCTGGTAAAGAATCCACCGGCAATGCAGGAGACCCCGGTTGGATTCCTGGGTTGGGAAGATCCCCTGGGGAAGGCATAGACTACCCACTCTAGTATTCTTGGTCTTCCCTGGAGGAGGGTGGTACAGATGCTAAAGAATCCACAATACAGGAGATCTGGTTCGATCCCTGGGTTGGGAAGATCTCCTGGAGAAGAGCATGGCAACCCATTCCAGTATTCTTGCCTGGAGAATCCCATGGACAGAGGAGCCTGGCGGGCTACAGTCCACGGGTTTGCAAAGAGTTGGACACAACTCAACGACAAAGCACACACACAGATTCTGAGCAAGAATCCACAAACACTAGAAGGTTATTCGAAATTTCCTGCAGCTCAAAGCATTTGAGTCAAGTCTCTTTTCCAGTCCTTGGTGGGGCAGTTTCCTCTGTGTTGAGTTCCCACCTGGGGAGGTTCTAAAGCAATTTGGGGGTTAATTTTAGACTCTGATGTCAAGCTGTCCTAATGGAAAACATCAGGAAGGACAATGAGCTTGCTGCTCTCTGTCAGTTTTAAGGGGAGCTCCTATGGGGAATTAGGTGTCTCAAGTCTAAGGAAGCTCCTGGGCTTCTTCCCTTCAGGTTCCTGTTTCTGCCACACGAGAGGCTTTTATTGTTTGTATGTTAGCCTAGGGGCAATCTGTTTTCCAGTGTTCTTTCTCCTTAGAGTAAACACATGTTTCTTCTCCAATAGCGGCTTACCTCTCTTAGGGTAACTAGCCTTCTGGGAATCCAATACCACCGTCAACAAAAATGGCATTTTGCTTTGTATCTCCTGTTCATCTTGTTGAACATTTTAAAGGCAACATCTACCAAATGAGAAGGATTTATTCCAAACGCACCATCTAATTTTCACAAATTTCTTTGCACCTCCCCACAAAGTCAAATTTACCATTCTAAAGACCTCATGATCTGCATTAAGAAAATGTCTGTAGGCTTGATAAATCTTGTTCAAAAATTCAGAGGCAGGTCTTCCTTTTTTTTTTTTTTGCTGAGTTTCTTAACTTTTGTTCAAACTCTTTTGCTTTGGTTCCTCATTTCAAAACCCTGCCAAGATGCCATAATAAGTGATGCTCTAACAAGGGCCTTCTTCTCACACTGAGCTCCCAGTTTGGTTCAGCTGTGGGTGCTGCCAAGTGGTCTTCAGGTGTTGGAGCTCCTCACTGTAAAGATCCTCAGGTAAACAAGTCTGAGAAACCTTGCTGCCTGGTTCTTTGCATATAGTCCCCTATGTGAATTAATAGCAATGGAAAGTGCCCTGCTCTGGCAGTGCTCCTGGCCCAAACTGGGTGCCCTGCTGGGTCTTAGATGGTGGTACCTGACCAAGTTCCTGTGCCCCAGAAACTAATACAGAAATTTTTCTTTTAATTTTTTAAATTGACGAATAGTTGATTTTACAATTTTGTGTTAATTGCTGCTGCACAGGAAAGTGATTCAGTTAAGCATATACCTTTTTTTCCCCATAGACTTTTCCATTATGGTTTACTGAAGGGTATTGACTCTTGTTCTGTGTGGTATATAGTAGGATTAGTCCATCTATTCCATATACGATAGCTCGCATCTGCTCATCTCAAATTCTCAATCCATCCCTCCCCCACCTCCCACTCCCTTCTCCATCCCCCTTTCCTTTGGCAACCACTATTGTTCTTATGTCACAGGATTTTCTAATTGACCCTTAGTCCTGAGCTCAGCTGAAGGGCTTAGGTTTGAAACAACATTCTCTCATTCCCTTTCTTTTATTTACCCTGATGTAATAAATAGCACAAATTCTTGGACATAAAGGATTTCATCATTCTTCCTCGCTTCTTCATGAAATTGCTCTAGTCATTCAAAAGCTGCTGTAAAACCATATATAGCAGTCCCTCATGGATCAGCGGGTAAAGAATCTGCCTGCAGTGCAGCAGACACAGGAGAAGCAAGTTCAATCCCTGGGTCAGGAAGGTCCTCTGGAGAAAGGAATGGCTACACACTCTAGCATTCTTGTCTAGAGAATTCCATGGACAGAGGACCTGGCAGGCTACCATCTATACGGTTGCAAAGATTTGGAGACTACTGAGCGACTAATGCTTTCACTTTCATCTCTAGCCATTAAAAGGATATCTTTTTGCCTTCAGTATCAATCAGCCAGGACTACATGCAATTGAAAAGAAGCTTGGTTACTGCTGTGACATATAGAAATTTAATTACTGAAATTATGACTGGTATCATTTACCAGGATATACCAGGACTTTAGAAGTTCCATATAATTTCCAGAATGTGTGTATTAATAGTTAAATTAATAGTAATTAACACTATTAATACAATCATGAATATACTCTAAGAAGTTTTATCACCACTTATTTAACAGTGCTTCCCACATAATTTAACATACCAAATAAGTCCTAGTTAAATATTCCTGAGATGGAGAGAATACAAATAATTTGAGGTGCTCCAAAGACCCTTTGGAAAATCTCAAAGTTAATTAGAGGTCAAGTGAACATCATTTCAAATTTTATCTTGTGGAAAGTTTGTTTAAAATAATAAAAGTGCTAATAAAAGATAATAAAAGGAAATAAATCCTGAATATTCATTGGAAGAACTGATGCTGAAGCTCCAATAGTTTGGTCACCTCATGTGAAGAGCTGACTCATTAGAAAAGACCCTGATGCTGGGAGAGATTGAAGGCAGGAGGAGAAGGGGATGACAGAGGACGAGATGGTTGGATGGCATCTCTGACTCGATGGAGATGAGTTTGAGCAAGCTCTGGGAGACGGTGAAGGACGGGGAAACCTGACATGCTGCAGACCATGAGGTCGCAAAGAGTCTGACACGACTGAGCGACTATACAACAACAATAAAAGATCTCAATGGTGAATACAGATCACTTAAAGAAACTCAATTACCAAAAGCAGTTCAATATTCCAATAAAGTTGTCCCCTTTGAGAACCAAATTCAGTTGTTGTACCACTTGTACATTTAAGATTCTATTTCTAAAGTTCAATCTTATCTCAGCCATCCTGACAATGCACAAAACTCAGTATTCCTCCTCCACAAACCTTCCACAACTTTCTGTGTCCTTACTCATCTGTCTTCTTTTCATTTAGAAACAATCAACTCTAAGGCAGAATCACCTTCTTCCCCTTTAACAAAATGCACTTTTATTCCTAATACCTTCTTTGCTAAAAACAAACATCCTACATTTTTTTTCATTTTGAAATGTTTTCTTTATAATTCTTAGCCTTAAAACCTTGAAAAGTGAAAGTGCTAGTCGCTCAGTAGTGTCTGACTCTTTGTGACCCCATGGGCTGTAGCCCACCAGTCTCCTCTGTCCATAGAATTTTCCTGGCAAGAATACTATAGTAGGCTGCCATTTCCTTCTCCAGAGGATCTTCCCAACCCAGGGGTTGAACCCATGTCTCCTGCTTGACAGGCAAATTCTTTACTAGTGAGACACCTGGGAAGCCCAAGCTAAGTTTAATGCTAGATATTAGTTTGATAATGACTGTCTTCTATATCACATGAGCCCCAATTTATTCTAGCCAGTTTTATATTTTGAGTATTTATATAAGCACTTAATTTCCTTTAAGTCACGTAATTGGAGCTCTTTCACAAATTAATTTTGATGATGCTACGCATCTATAATACATGTACAAACTCCATAGCTCCCATTCCAAAATTTCAGCCATGAATCAGATACAACCATGTAAAAAGCAATGTAAAACTCAGTTGCAAAAAAGGTTGGGTTTCTGGCAGATGGCACAAATCAAGGTCAATTGTCTAGATGGCTAAAACATTTTTTACTAATGTTTATAGGAAAGGCATGCCCATTTCCATTTGCAGCTTTAGCTGATTTTTAGGAACCAACTGGACACTTTCTTCCTGGGAATGTCCCACTCTGGGAAAAGGACAGGTTTTGTTTTGTTTTTTTCCTGTTCTTTTCCTCCATTTGACATCAGTAAAAGTTTTAAATATCACAGACTAGTTTGGGGGTATATGAATAAACATGCTTTCTGGTTGGCTCACTGGAAAAGAATCCACCTGCAACGCAGAAGATTCGGGTTCAATTCCTGGGTTGGAAGATACCCTGGAGGAGGAAATGGCAACCCGCTCCAGTATTCCTGCCGGGAAAACCCCATGGACAGAGGCTGGCGGGCTATAGTACATAGGGTCACAAAGAGTCAGACACAACTGAGCGACTGACATGAATGCATGGAGAAACCATACTAAACCAAATAAAGTGAAAACCTCAAAAGGACCTAAACAGAAAATCCTAAATAAACCCTCAACTTTGGTCTTGGGTTTTACAGATACCAATGACACAGGAAACCATTAGCAACATAGATAACTGAGCAAGAATATCAGTATGCGTCCCACAGGGTCCTCACATAACCCTGCCCAAACCCCTTGTGGAGACCCTAACGAGTACTATGGTCATGCATTGTCATTATACAATATAGCATCTTCGTCTCACCCATGTTTATAGCTGTAATCTTATCCAAAATGTGCCTTAGAAGACTTTCTTTAGAGATCATAGAAACATTCTGTTTTCAAAGACAAATTCAAGACAGACAAAACCAGAAACTGCACACCCAAATCCTAGCATCCAAAGAAACAGATAAACCAGTTCACAGACCGAGCTATAAAAGTCCAGCAACTCTTTCCACTTTCCAACAGGATACCCAACTCAAATATAAGACAGTCTGAAGAAAAAGGCCCAAATGGAGAGGAAATAAAATTTCTATCTGTAAACACTGGAGTGACTTCCCCTTCTGTATGAGGCCTGTGGGCTGCTCCCATGTGTTGATTCCTTTCTCCAGCTGCCAGGGACTTCCCAGGCAGTCCAGAGGTTAAGACTGTGCTTCCAGTGCTGAGGGCATGCACTCATTCCCTGGTTGGGGAACTAAGATCCCGCATGCCTCATGGCATGACCAAAAACTTAATAAATGAGGGAACGAAAGTTTAAAGAGATAACACTTGCCCTTTTCCAACTGCCAAGTGTGGGGCAGCCAGTGCTGCTTTGGGGAATTCTGAAGACAAGATCCTCAGGATAGGAGGTCCCGGCATCTGCTAGGACCTGACCAGAAAATTCCCAAGCCAGGCTGGCTAGCCAAGGAGTAGCAAGGATTCTGGCTGGCTGTACCAAAATTTGTTACCTAGTCCAAGCTCATGCTGCTTGTCACAAAACAGGGCAAAAAATCAAAAGAGGAGCTGTTAGTGCAAGGAATGGTCACTTTATTTGGAAAGCCAGCAGACTGAGAAAATGGTGAGCTCCTGTCTCACAGGACCACCTTGCTGGAGTTAGAATTTAGGCTTCTTTCTGCTAAAAGGTGGGGGTGGGGGTGGGGGTAAAGTCAAGCATTTCCTAGTTCCCATTAGCCTCTGGAGGGAATGTGTTCATTTCTTTGCAGCTGCAGTCATTCACAGGTGGACCTGCCCGTGATGTTCCCTGTGTGCTAAACAAAAGTATTTTAGCTTAATGCTCATTATCTGGGAGGCAAAGTTCCCAGAGGTGGGCTATTTTGTGTAATTTAAGCTGATAAGCAACATTACTTTAATGGTTAACTTGAAATAGAAAACAAGATTTCTACCTTATTTCAGAGTCAGTGACAGAGACGTCATTTAAAGGGGGAACTTACTTGTCTGAAGCAAAATCCTGGAGCAATACTCCATCATGTGTGACAGACAGAAGGCAAGACATGGCAGTAACCTTTGCTATGGGATGGTGAGGGATTGGTGGGGGGAGGAGAACTTACCAGCTATAATGGGAATTGACCCCAGGTTGGCTCTTTGGTTACCAGGGAAACCAGCAGAGGAGCACCTCTTTCTGTCCTCTTGATAAGGTATTCCTAATCTTTAGCGCTATCATAATCTGGGCCTGGGGCAAGTATGTATGTAGGCATGTATTGCCAAATTCAGACTGAAATTGAAGAAAGTGGGGAACATGACTAGACCATTCAGGTATGACCTAAATCAAATCCCTTATGATTATACACTGGAAGTGAGAAATAGATTTAAGGGACTAGATCTGAGAGAGTGCCTGATGAACTATGGACGGAGGTTTGTGACATTGTATAGGAGACAGGGATTAAGACCATCCCTAAGAAAAAGAAATGCAAAAAAGCAAAATGGCTGTCTGAGGAGGCCTTACAAATAGCTGTGAAAAGAAGAGAAGTGAAAAGGAAAGATATTCCCATCTGAATGCAGAGTTCCAAAGAATAGCAAGGAGAGATAAGAAAGCCTTCCTCAGTGATCAATGCAAAGAAATAGAGGAAAACAACAGAATGGGAAAGACTAGAGATCTCTTCAAGAAAATTAGCGATACCAAGGGAACATTTCATGCCAAGATGGGCTCGATAAAGGACAGAAATGGTATGGACATAACAGAAGCAGAAGATGTTAAAAAGAGGTGGCAAAAATACACAGAAGAACTGGACAAAAATGATCTTCACAACCCAGATAATCATGATGGTGTGATCACTCACCTAGAGCCAGACATCCTAGAATGTGAAGTCAGGTAGGCCTTAGAAAGCATCACTATGAACAAAGCTGGTGGAGGTGATGGAATCCCAGTTGAGCTATTTCAAATCCTGAAAGATGATGCTGTGAAAGTGCTGCACTCAATATGTCAGCAAATTTGGAAAACTCAGCAGTAGCCACAGGACTGGAAAAGGTCAGTTTTCATTCCACTCCCAAAGAAAGGCAATGCCAAAGAATGCTCAAACTACCACACAATTGCACTCTTCTCACACACTAGTAAAGTAATGCTCAAAATTCTCCAAGCCGGGCTTCAGCAATACGTGAACTGTGAACTTCCAGATGTTGAAGCTAGATTCAGAAAAGGCAGAGGAACCACAGATCAAATTGCCAATGTCCGCTGGATCATCGAAAAAGCAAGACAATTCCAGAAAAACATCTATTTCTGCTTTATTGACTATGCCAAAGCCTTTGACTGTGTGGATCACTATAAACTGGAAAATTCTTAAAGAAATGGAATACCAGACCATCTGACCTAACTCTTGAGAAACCTGTATGCAGGTTAAGAAGCAACAGTTAGAACTGGACGTGGAACAACAGACTTGTTCCCAATAGAAAAAGGAGTCTGTCAAGGCTGTATATTGTCACCCTGTTTATTTAACTTATATGCAGAGTACATCATGAGGAATGCTGGGCTGGAAGAAGCACAAGCTGAAATCAAGATTTCTGGAAGAAATATCAATAACCTCAGATATGCAGATGACACCACTCATATGGCAGAAAGTGAAGAGGAACTAAAAAGCCTCTTGATGAAAGTGAAAGAGAAAGGAGAGTGAAAAGGTTGGCTTAAAGCTCAGCATTCAGAAAACTAAGATCATGGCATCTGGTCCTATCACTTCATGGGAAATAGGTGGGGAAACAGTGTCAGACTTCATTTTTCTGGGCTCCAAAATCACTGCAGATGGTGATTGCAGCCATGAAATTAAAGGACACTTTCTCCTTGGAAGGAAAGTTATGATCAACCTAGATAGCATATTAAAAAGCAGAGACATTACTTTGCCAAAAATGGTCCGTATAGTCAAGGCTATGGTTTTTCCAGTAGTCATGTATGGATGTGAGAGTTGGGCTATAAAGAAAGCTGAGAGCCGAAGAATTGACGCTTTTGAACTGTGGTGTTAGAGAAGACTCCTGAGAGTCCCTTGGACTGCAAGGAGATCCAACCAGTCCATCCTAAAGGAGATCAGTCCTGGGTGTTCATTGGAAGGACCGATGTTGAAACTGAAACTCCAATACTTTGGCCACCTCATGTGAAGAACTGACTCATTGGAAAAGACCCTGGTGCTGGGAAGTATTGGGGGCAGGAGGAGAAGGGGATGACAGAGGATGAGATGGCTGGATGGTATCACCAACTCGATGGACATGAGTTTGGGTAAACTCTGAGAGTTGGTGATTGACAGGGAGACCTGGTGTGCTGTGATTCATGGGGTCACAAAGAGTCAGACACGACTGAGGGACTGGGTTGAGCTGACTGATTAGGATCTACCAGCAAGAGGAAAGATCAGTCCTGTGAGTAGGGTAAAGGTAAAGCAGAGACTGATAGAGCAGGGGAGGTACAGAGAGCAAGTGAACAACTATCTAGGATGAATTGATCAGATACTATCATAAAACATTATGTGTCACAGGAAAAACAAAATATCCTCAAAATTCCATTATAATGCACTCAAAGTCTTTTGTCATTTACAGAAAGTTCCTGTTTCACTCAGATACTTTTGTAAAAGTGTTTCTGCAAAAATATTTCATCTTCAGAGAAATTCATGGAAAGGATTTTGACAAGTACTGATTTCTGTTAAGGGTAAGATCATAAAATTGAATTGGGTAAAACTTGCCAAAACTAATGAAAGAACTAGATTCAAACTGAACAAGTACCAATTATATCACACTGAGCAAACTGGTGAGGATGATTATAATTTTTATGACATTTTGTTTTAAACTTTGCCAGTTCTTTTATATTATGCTTTTCCAAATTTAAGGAAACTTCTCTCAAGCTATCTATGTCTTGCAGCATTTTGGTAAAGTATACCCTAGTAAACAAAGATGAAATATTTACTTTTTCTCTCTACCTGATCCCTCTTGAATTTGGAAACCCTTAAGTATTCTTTTCATGGCAGTAGAGTTAGTTATTTGCATAAGTTCATTAAGGATCTGGTCTCTTATAACAGGATGCAGTTGAAAATATTTGCTGGATTACTGATAGGGACAGAGTAAAGGGACAAAGTAGATGATTAGGTAATTCCATCAGGGGTCTGTAAGTAGGAAACATATGGGAGACCCCCTGTAAGTTAAATGATGATTCGAGAGATCAGGTTTGCTTTACCACACAACCAAGCAGGCTTGCTTAGCAATGAAACCACGCAATGGAAGCATGAGATGCAACCCCAAACAATAATGCAGCGGTGGTGTGAGACCCACATCTGCCCATAGAGCTCAGTAAGTTAGTGATGCCTGGGACATGCTCTCTGCACACATACTAAATGATAATTTGTGGACCTAACTTGAACACGTACAGAAAAGAAAACGCCTCTGCTCAATCAGGAGGAGGAGCTGTTGATGAAAGCATGACTTCTGCTCAAGGAAGACAAGAAAGGCCTCCTCCTCTCCCCACTTTTCCCGTGATTATAAAACTATAGTCCAGATAGTTCTCGGGGTGTGGCATTTTCTCACCTACCCCTTGTAAACCTCACAAGCTTTCTACTCTAATACATCATTGCTCATCTACCACTTTGCCTCTCTCTGATTTCTTTTCTGCACTGAGACAGAAAGGGCTACAGCACCAGAACTTTTCAGAGCCCCTGAAATGACTCAAGTGCTTTCATTACCAAGGGTTTGACCGAATTGTCATATTTGAGGGAGAGAAGCATAAACTCAGATATGACCAGACAGCTTTAAGGAACAGAGGTTGGCTTTCTGGGGCCAATAAAGCTCCTTGGAAAAGTCAACCCAGCACCTTGCTTCAGCAGAGCAGTCTTAAAAAGATCTTATATCATCATTATAAATTATCAGGCCAACTTTAGTAAAAACAAATTTGTTTTACTAAGATTATCTTTGATAAAAAATGGGGAGAGTAGAGAGAAAATTTATGTTTGTACCTTTCTCTCTATTAGATTCTAATCCTGCTAATTCTGTCCTTGAGACTTTGTATGTACCTGTAAGCTGGACTGAATCCTGAATTCTAATTTCCTCAGATATCTGGATTCTCCAAATAATGACTCTGATTTTTTCCACACTTCTGATTTGGAATCTGTAAGAACAAAGACTGCCCTGATCTCCTTGAAAGGGACCATACCAGGTCCTCCCCATTACCTAAATGGCAACCAGACTTCAGGGGCTTGAGCCTTGGGTACACATTTCACAGAGAAAGACTTCATTTCACATCTGCTCTGGAACACATGTTGGAGACCTTCAGACCGAATAGATTAAGGAAGAGAAGCCGCTGACAACAATGTAGACTGCTTCCTTCCGAGGCAACAGTGTTTTCCTCCTCAAACAGAGCAAACTGTATCAGACTAGATTAGTAACTCACACTTCACAGTCACTTGCCCATGACTGCCTTACATAAGACCACAAAGCTCTGCGAAGTCAATTTGCAATAAACCCTTAGTTTGCCGCAAACATCCACCGTCAGAGTTTGACTTTCTGCACTGCGGGCACCCCAGCACATTGCTCGATAATGATTTCCACCTACGATCTTTCCTATCTCAGTTATGTTATAGCCAAGTCTCCCCAATTCTCAGGTCAAGATCTAGGAGTCACCCTTGAAATATACCCCGAGTTCAACCACTTCTTACCAATCAACCTTTACCTCTCACCTGAAATATGGTGATGGTTTCCTCAGCAGTCTCCTTGCTTCCTCCTCTGTCCCTGCATTACATTCTCCTCCCAGTAGTCAGAATTACCCTTTTATGGTTTAAGTCAGTTATATCACCCCTCTGATCACTTGGAGATGAATAACAGGTGGGAACTTCTTCCGCATTGTTTCCATTTTTGCTGGCTGTGTGGCACCAGACACGTACAGCTTCTGGGGGCTACAGTTTAAGAGAAGCTTTCTACTCTTTCTTCCTGACAGCCCACAGTTGTAGAAAAATCCTGTTGCTAGCATTTCTGACACAGAATCAGCCAGATCTGGGCATTGCTCTAGGACTGTTTTTACAGCACCCTCGTCCATTCTGTCAGCTACATTATTTGCTTTCATAAATACTTTCTCTGCTTAACCTTGTCAGAGTGGCTTATTCTGTATCCACCAAAGATCCTGACTCTTTGCTTGGCCGTGCCTGTGGCTTGTGGGATCTTAGCTTCCCAAACAGGGGTTGAACCCAGGCCCTGGGCCATGGAAGCCCTGAGTCCTAACTACTGGACCACAGAGAATTCCCAAGAATCTTGGCTTTTTGAAAAGGAAAAACAACATCCATCAGTCCACCTTAGAAGAGCCCCTCCAGCTTTTAACCTTTTGGTGTACTCAGTGGTTCATGTTCATATATATACACTCACATATATATGCTTTTTAATATGCATATACAAAATACATATTCAGACCTTTGTTAAATGCGGGCACAATTTTGATTCTGGGAAAAACTGAGGGTCAGAAGGGAAGGGTACAACAGAGGATGAGATGGTTTGTTGGATGGCATCACTGACTCAATGGACATGAGTTTGAGCAAATGCCAGGAGACAGATAAGGAGAGGGGAGCCTGGCATGCTGCAGTCATGGGGTCACAAAGAGTCGGACATGACTGAGTCCCTGAACAACAGCAACATATGTAGAAATTTGCCAAATGTGGGCATAATTTCATGCAATTTAGTATATTGTTTTTTTCTCTACTTACCACTGTTTTATAAGTATATTTTTGGTCATTATGACTTTTCATAAAGATTTTAGGGTTGTACAATGTTTCCTCAAATCATTATGAGTGCCTCATTACATTACATAACAAATTATTATTGGCATTTGGATTCTTTTTTATTTTTCTTTATTATAAATAATGTTGCTGTGGATATCTTTATATATAAGCCACATATAGTATGACTGATTCATAGAAATAGAATTACTGAGTAACAAGATGTGGGTGTTTTAAAGATTTCACATAGAGAATGTTCAATTACCCTCAGAACTTGTACTAATTTACACTTCCATCATTATATGGACAGTAAGACCATATAGTATCTTTATAATTTATTTATATTTTATTGAAGGATAATTGCTTTACAGAATTTTGTTGCTTTCTGTCAAATCTCAACATGAATCAGCCATAGGTATACATATATCTCCTCCCTTTTGAACCTCCCTCCCATCTCCCTCCCATCCTACCCCTCTATGCTGATACAGAACCCTTGTTTGGGTTTCCTGAGCCATACAGCAAATTCCCATTGGCTATCTATTTTATATATGGTAATGTAAGTTTCCATGTTACTCTTTTCATACATCTCCTCCCCTCTCCCCATGTCCATGAGTCTGTTCTCTATGTCTGTTTCTCCATTGCTGCCATGTAAATAAATTCTTCAGTACCATTTTTCTAGATTCTTTATATATGTGTTAGAATATGATATTTATCTTCCTGTTTCTGACTTCACTCTGTATAATAGTTCTAGGTTCATCCACTTCATTAAAACTGACTCAAAGGCATTCCTTTCTATGGCTGAGTAATATTCCTTGTGTATATGTACCACAACTTCTTTATCCATTCATCTGTCGATGAACATCTAGGTTGCTTCCATGTTCTAGCTATTGTAAATAGTACTGCAGTGAATAATGGGATACATGTGTCTTTTTCAAATTTTGGTTTCCTCAGGGTATATGCCTAGGAGTGGGATTGCTGGGTCATATGGTGGTTTTATTCCTAGTTTGTTAAGGAATCTCCATACCTTCTTCCATAGTGGCTGTATCAATTTACATTCCCACCCAATGCAAGAAAGTTCCCTTTTCTCCACATCCTTTCCAGCCTTTATTGTTTGTAGACTTTTTGATGATGGCCATTCTGACTGATGGGAGGTTATAGCTCATTGTAGTTTTGATTTGCATTTCTCTAATAGTGAGCAATGTTGAACATCTTTTCATGTGTTTGTTAGCATCTGTACGTCTTCTTTGGAGAAATATCTGTTTAGGTCTTTTTCCCACTTTTGATTGGGTTGTTTGTTTTTCTGGTATTGAGTTGTATGAGGCTGCTGGTATATTTTGGAAATTAATCCTTTGTCAGTTGTTTCATTTGTTATTATTTTCTCCCATTCTGAGGGGTGCCTTTTCACCTTGATTATCATTTCCTTTGCTGTGCAAAAGCTTTTAAGTTTAATCAGGTTCTACTTGATTACTTTGTTTTTATTTCCATTACTCTGGAAAGTGAGTCATAGAGGATCTTGCTTTGGTTTATGTCATTGAGTGTTCTACCCATGTTTTCCTCTAAGAGTTTTATAGTTTCTGGTCTTACAGGACTTTAATCCATTTTGAGTTTATCTTTGTGTATGGTGTTAGGAAGTGTTCTCATTTCATTCTTTTACGTGTACCTGTCCAATTTTCCCAGCATCATTTATTGAAGAGGCTATCTTTGTCCCATTGTATGTTCTTGCCTCCTTTGTCAAAAATAAGGTGTCCAAAGGTCCATGGGTTTATTTCTGGGCTTTCTATCTTGTTCCATTGGTCTATATTTCTGTTTTTGTGCCAGTATGATACTGTTTTGATTACTGTAGCTTTGCAGTATCTTCTGAAGTCAGGAAGATTGACTCCTCCAGCTCCATTCTTCTTTCTCAAGACTGCTTTTTCTATTTGAGGTCTTTTTTGCTTCCATATGAACTGTGAAATTTTTTGTTCTAGTTCTGTGAAAAATGTCATTGGTAATTTGATAGGGATCACATTGAACCTGTAGATTGCATTTCTTAGTATAGTCATTTTCACAATATCGATTCTTCATACCCAGGACCATGGGATATCTCTCCATTTGTTTATGTCATCTTTGATTTCTTTCATCAGTTCTTGTAATTTTCTGTGTACAGTTCTTTTGTCTCCTTAGGTAAGTTTATTTCTAGATATTTAATTCTTTTTGCTGTAATGATGAATGGGATTGATTCCTTAATTTCTCTTTCAGATTTTTTCATTCTTAGTATATAGTATTGCAAGTGACTTCTGTGTACTGATTTTGTATCCTGCAACTTTGCTAAATTCACTCATTAGCTGTAGTAATTTTCTGATACTGTCTTTAGTGTTTTCTATGTACAGTATCATATCATCTGCAAACATTGAGAGTTCTACTTCTTTTCCAATCTGGATTCCTTTTATTTCTTTTTCTTCTCTAATTGCTATAGCTAGGACTTCCAGGAGTATGTTGAATAATAGTGGTGAAAGTGCACACCCTTGTCTTGTTCCTGATCTTAGGGGGAATGCCTTCAGTTTTTCACCATTGAGAAAAATGTTTGCTGTAGGCTTATCATATATGTCCTTTACCTGTTGAGGTAGGTTACATCTATGCTCATTTGTTGAAGAGTTTTCATCATAAACAGGTGCTTAATTTTGTCAAAGGGTTTTTCTGCATCTATTGAGATGATCATATGGTTTTTATCTTTCAGTTTGTTAATATGCTATATCACATTGACTGATTTGTATAAGGACCATATAGTATCTTAAACATCAGAGCTATGTGTTACATGTGCCTGTTTGTGTGTATTGTCAAAGAGAAGCAGAGCCAGATGCTAGTTGAGGCAGTAAAAATAGATTTAATTCAGAAACTATTGCAATAGGGGAAAAGAAACTAGTTTTTTCTGTTGTTTTAATTTACCCTTTCTTATTGGAGATTGAATTTTTTTTACATATTCATGTGTCTATCATTATTTTGAATTCTTTTCCCATTTAGGTTGCTACTTAACATTGAGCAGAGTTCCCTGTGTTCAACAGCAGGTGCTTGTCAGTTATTCATTTTAAATATAGCAGTGTGTTCATGTCAATCCCAAACTCCCTAACTATCCCTTCTTCCTACCCTTCTACCCTGGTGACCATAAATCCATTCTCTGAGTCGGTGAATCTGTTTCTGTTCTGTAAATAAGTTCATTTGTATCATTTTTTAAAGGTTCCCCATATAAGCAATTGGAGAAGGCAATGGCACTCCACTCCAGTACTCTTGCCTGGAAAACCCCATGGACTGAGGAGCCTGGTGAGCTGCAGTCCATGGGGTCGCTGAGAGTCGGATACGACTGAGTGACTTCACTTTCCCTTTTCACTTTCATGCATTGAAGAAGGAAATGGCAACCCACTTGCCTGGAGGATCCCAGGGATAGCAGAGCCTGGTGGGCTGCTGTCTATGGGGTCGTACAGAGTTGGACACGACTGGAGCGACTTAGCAGCAGCAGCATATAAGCAGTATAATATGGTATCTGTCTTTCTCTCTCTGACTTCAGTCGGTATGACAATGTCTAGTTCCACCCCTGTTCCTGCAAAGGGCATTATTTCATTCTTCTTAATGGCTCAGTAATTTTCCATTGTATAATGTACCACAACTCTTTATCCATTCCTCTGTTGGTAGACATTTAGTTTGTGTTCATGAAGAGACTTCAGTTTAGCACTGGGTTCAGTTCAGAACAAGGTAGCCAAAATTTATAGCCAAGGAACAGAGTTGGTGCAGCGGGGAGAGATTTGGAGGATGGAAAATTACTAGCAGCAGGCCCGAGTGATCAAATATCAAGGGTGGGAGAGGAGATATTTGATGAGCTATTAAGAGCAATCAGATCTGAGAAGTGGCAGAAATTTTCTCTAAACTGATTTGGTAGGAGTTTTCCTGAAATTGGGCTAAGTACATTTGACAAAGATGGAGGAAAGTGTGCAAAGTCAAGCCCCCCCCATCAGGAACAGGGTTTAGAGAAGTCTGACTCAGAGTTTGGTCAGGAAGAGTGTCTTATCAATATGCATATTTGACTACTTCCTGTTTTGTCTTCCTTTCTACGCTAGATTTTAGTTTATCATCTCAACTTTAGCTGACTTTGATGCATATTTTGCTCAAAAGGAAGGCCACAGTGGAATTTCTAAATATCGCCTTTGATTGTATTATATGACAAAAGAGACAGAACACAAACAGTCATTAGCACTGGGATCAATTCTGCTCATACTTAAACAGAGTGGCCACTTTTTAAAGTATGAATTCAAAGATGGTGTTAAGATAAGAACTGAGTAACATACATTTTCAAACTCTCATAACTGAGGGGCTTCTCAGGTGGCGCTAGTGGTAAAGATCTCATCTGCTAATTCTGGAGATGTAAGCGACATGGGTTTGATTCCTGGGTTGGAAAGATCCCCTGGTATAGGACATGACAACCCACTCCAGTATTTTTGCCTGGAGAATTCCATGGACAGAGGAGCCTGGCAGTCTACAACCCATAGGTCACAGAATCATACTCGACTGAGGTGACTTACAGCACAAAGCTGCATTTGTCTACCTGTAAATATTTCTAAACACTTTCCTTAGCATACATGTTTCAGAGAAGGAACATTTACTGAAGGTTCACATCCTCTCGTGCTTCCTAATTTGGTAAATAGTCCAAATATGAGTTAACTCAATTTCAGCATAAAAAGCTGCCTGGTACTTCCTTTTTCTGTTTCTCTATGGAGTAATGTTGTTCTGATTTCGTAAGGCAAGAGAGAAGTTCTTACTGTTTACTCCATTAAGTTCCTTCAGGGCCTGTCTGCTGGGGTGACCTCAGAGAATGACTCATACACTTCAGTGGTTATACTACTAGTTTCTTACCAGTTGATCAAAGATCTCTATGCACACTGCAGATTGTGTGCAGAAAAATCAGATGTTATGTGGAGAGGCTGAGAGAGCTGGTATGCAGTTATTATAGCACTGTGTCTTTATTTTCTGCCTTTAGCTTCTGCACCACCCAAGGCTGGGGAAGACTAATAACTGCATGCTGGACTATGCCTCTTAGTCCAAGAGGCATCTATCTTCTGTCAGTTCACTATGGTCCATTGACAAGACGGAGATCCATGACCCTTCACCTTGTACTTTTTGCAGTGTGGCGTAGTGTGACCTGGCATGTTTTCAGTTAATGTTTAGTTCACTATGGTCCTGGAAACTATGTATTATTAGCTACATTTGGGGGCCAGGATTAAGTAAGTTGCGTAAGTTCACACAGTTAGTAAATGAAAGAAGTGAATTAAACTCAGGTTTATCTCTCTTCTTTACACGGATGACTCACACACCTTGGTGTGCATTAGAATGTTCACAGGGTAACAACTCATCCTGCTAACTCTTCCCAGAGTTTTAATCAACAGAATTTTATTTCTCAGTTTCGGAGACTGAGATGTCCCACCATCTGGGTGCCCACTAATTCAGCTCCTCGTGAGGCCCTCTTCCTGGCTTGCAGAGGGTCACCTTCTCAGTGTCCACACGTGCTGGAGAGGGAGAAGAAGAGAGAGAGGAGACACTGATCCCATCCTGGGAACCCCATCTTCATGACCTCATCTGAACAGAATCACTTCCCTTAAGTAATTACCTCCTAATGCCATCAAATTGGGGGTTAGGGCTTCAGCATGTGAATTTTGAGGGTTCACATTCAGTCAATATAGCTTCTAATTCAGAATCTCCACATCAAATCATACTAAGTAAACAGAAGCCTACTTGGCTATTGGGAAAGATGAGCTCTGAAGCTACAGCACTTGTAAGAGCTCAGTCTTTAAATCTGTGCTGTATAGAGTTAGAACCACTAGCCACATGGGGCTAATGAGCACCTGATATGTGGCTACTCTAAACTGAGTTGTATTTGAAGTGTAAAACACACATCCAGTTTTAAAGACTTGGTGTGAAAAGAAGGATGAAAAACATCTCCTTAATACTTTTAATACTGATTATGTGTTGAAATGACAATATTTTGAATATGTTGAATTAAATAAGGTTTATTATTAAAATTAATCTCACTTGTTTCTTTTTCCCTTTTTTTTTAATATAGCTACAAGAAAATTCAAAATAACGTGTGTGGCTTGCTTTTTATTTCTTTAGACGGTGATGTTTTAAGTAAATAACCTCATTAAGTAAGTAATGTAACATTAAGTAACATCATTAAGTAATGATGTTCAGTATATTCATATACTAACATCTGAAGTATGCACTGATAGAGTTAAGGAATATTATTACCTAGGAACTCTGTGTATAAAACTAATTACAAGAATATTTGATTTTTTATAATTCTCCAAATATATAATAAATTCTGTTTTTTTATCAACATGAGATTAAAACTAGAACTTGGTGACAATGCTAGTTCACTTCAAGTCAAGAAGGGTCTATAGATTCTGTCCTAACATATGCTTGCATAACAGTTAAAATATAGCATCCTCATTATTCAAGTGTTCATATTCAAGTCACTACAGTTACTGGGTGACATAGACCTGCAGCAGTCACAACACACACAAATTGGTTAATAAACTTATATACGTTATTTCCAATTTGAACATTCCTGTTTCCTTATTGCTAACACCTAATCCCTACACTTTCATTCTTCAAAAGAAAACTTCATTTAAATAATCTCCCACACTTTATTTTGAATTCTTGGTCCTCATTTAACATGTTTTCCTTAAACAGTCCTTTTCTGATACAGTACCAGTTATCCTAAAATAATTGACATGGCTACATTTATAAATTCTAACAGGATATAAAATGTACTTTCTAAATCAATAAACATCCAGGAATGAATAAATATTAATACATTAGTGCTTGTGTTTATGAAGTGCTTACATTATACTGGGTAATGCTGCTAGACTTAGTCATTCATGAGTTAAATTTGTTAGGCATCTAAATATGACCTGAGTGTTTTCATGTAGGAATACAAGATATAAATGATCAAAGAGATAATGGAGCAATATGATCTTAAGCATTGAGACTTATCCAAAGTTTGCACTATTCACATAGCTACACATTTCAGCCTAGTTAAGTTCTCACTTCTGAGAAGGAAATTATTTGAACTTGCTGTACCCTAAGGAAATGGTGGTTTTAACAGAAATTTAGCTGCTTCCTTTGAATTATTTTTTTCCTGGCTTTTTTTTTTTTTGGTATTTTCATTGCTAAAGCATCCTCTAAAACACTTTTTGTTAGGTGTGGTTCTGGGTAACTATGTTATGTTTTTATTACGGGCATTATAGGATTATTTGATTTCTTAAAGTATGCATATGTATGTCTTTCATATAAATAAAATTTAAGAAACAAAATTGTTTTTAAATGCTTTATTATCATTGTTGTGAGTAAAGTACTGTCCTTTGTCTCTGACCCACAAGTATTACATTTTCTCTAAGTATTCCTTGACCAAGTTGTTAACTTGATAGCAGGATACAGTCTCAGACCTTTCATAATATTTCACAGGAGTCCATTTCAAATTTTTTTCTTTATTCTTTTGTTGGTTTTGGAAGTGGATTCATTCAAGAATTTGATCATTTCATCTACATTGTTGAATCTAGTGACAAAAAGTTACTCACATTCATTTATCATTCTTTTAATTTCTCTAAATCTCTAGCAGTGTTCCTTGTTTATTCCTGATATTGGTGATTTTACTTCTCTCTCTGTTTTTTGGTCAGCCTCGCTCATTGCAGGGAAGCTCAGCCAGAATGCCCTGGAGTTAAAAGCTTCTGCCAACGTCTGGTTTGGAAAGCTGAACCAGGTATAAAGAAAGGATGGAGAAATGTAACCTGTCAAATCAGAAACCAAAACAGGGAACTTGTCAGCGGGCAGTATCTGAGGTCACTTGACATTTAGAATCAAAGCCCGCAAAGATGAAGTCAGACGCGTGGATGAGTGAGTGAGCTGCTGCTGAAGAGTTCTTCGGTGGGAGGATGCTGTCACCGCACGACTGTCAGTGTCAACTTCAAGAATAGGTGTGGAAATAGAGGAGGTCACACTTTGATTTAAAACAGAACACCAAACAACAGAACTAAAACATAGACGATTTGTTATTTAAATTAAGATGCCAGCTGCTTGTGTTGCGTTGCAAAGGTGTGCCAATACTAAATCACTGATAAACATGATTTACTTCATTAAGCTTGCATAAACAGTTAGCTGGGGGAAGCAGGCGGCTAACACAGCTGTTTTGTTTTGAGGTTGTTTTTGAAAAGAGGGAAGGTTGCACAGAAACTCACCTACAGGGACTTAACTACCATGGGCTATACTTTTTCTAACATAAGAAGAAGTCCAAAGGTGGGGAGTCCAGAGCTGGTGCAGGAGCAACAAAATTCCAGCTGTTCCTGTTTTTCTGCCCGATCATCTTTAGCATGTGGCCTTTCTACTCATGTTTCTTATCTCATGGTCACAAGACAGCTGCTCCATCTATAGTTTCACTTTGACATTCCAAGTACTCAGAAAAAGACGGCAGGAAGGGACGGTACCTCTATCAGGCCGGGGATAGACGAAGCTAGTTAGTTTCTGCTTTGTGTAGGAGGCTGAAAGATAAAAGCTTTCGGAGAGATATCAGCAGGCGCAGTCAAGGCGCTTGTTATGGGTTGCCTTGAGCCCCTTCAGAAGACACGTGAGAGCCCTAACCCCGTGAGCCTCAGAAAGACATGTGGGACTGGGGTGCTTGCAGATCATCAGGTTAAGATGAGGTCGTTCGGAGGGACCCTAATCCAATGTGGCTAGTGTCCTTAGAAATGGGGAAGAGATACAGTGAAGGGGAGGCTATGTGAAGTCAAGAGGCAAAGAGAGAAGGCGGCGTGCAGACGGAGGCGGAGATCGGACCGTGCTGCCGGCAGGGAGTGACCCGGCTCCTAGACTCCTAGACGCTGGGAGAGGGGAGGAGGCTGCTCTCCTTGAGGCTTCAGTGGGAGGACGGCCCAACCTGTGCTTTGACTTTGAACATTTTTGTCTTCAAAAATGTGAGAGAATAGATCTTTCTTGTTTTAAGCCACCCAGTTTGTGGTATTTTGTTACAGCAGCTCTGGGAAACTAATACAGGATCCAACTTGGATTTGAGGGACGTTAATTCCTGAGTTCCAGAACTTGAGAGGACAGTAATAAAATAGGACCTGCTTAGAGGAAAGTTTTCTTGCCTATCATGCTGGGAGGGTGGCAACAAAAACACTATTATACCCCTGTAAAGGCATCAGAAGTACAAATAATAAAGAAATAATTGAACTCAAAGAACTCAGATTTTAGAATAGGACATAGTTTTTAAGTTATTATATTTACAAAAATATTTTTTCTTCTTGCTTTTAAGTTATACAAATAGTTCAACAGAGCACCTAAGGCTGCAATTATAATCTATTTTTTTAAGGAGAGGTAAATATTTAATACATGTTTAATAAAACTGATGTTCATTATTCTGTTTTTTAGAGTATAAATAATAAATTTAGCATTAAAATAGGTACAGGATAACTTTTACTCAAAAGTCCCTTTGACAGTAAATAAACAATTAATGGAGACCATTAACTTTTATTGAAGTCCTAATTATGCATATAAGACTATTAAGCTGGAGTCAAATGTATACATATGCTTACATTACCTGGTTATAATACAGGAATGTATAATATCAAGACAGCAAGAATATCAAGGAAAATGCAAGAAACGTGGGGAAGAAGGCCTCAAGGAAGAAATAGAAAACATAGTGGAAAAGAAGCTGAGAGGTAGAACAAAAATAGTGTCACCTAGAGGAAAGCAACTAAGAAATGAGTACATAAATGCACTGAATAAACACGGGAATAAATCTTAGAGTTGGAAAACTGCATTGAGAAGTGTCAATTTCCCCTAATTTTAATATAAATTGAATACAATCATGGATACAACTGATCATAATAATAATAATCATAATAATGATAATCCCAGTGAAAGAAATCAGTGAGGTTTGTTTGTAACTTGACAATATAATCCCAACTCAGAAGATTGGAAACAGCAAAAAAAAATTTGAAAAAAGAAAGGATGAGGAAAGAGTCCTCTGACAGAGCTGAGAAAATTTACTAGATTACTACAGTAAGAATAGGAAGAATCTTACCAGTTTAAGAATGAATAAATTGACCTTAAACTCCTCATATTCATTCTAGTCCTCTTATTCTACCCTGAGCAGGAATATTAAATTGCATTAATCATATTTCATTGCACTGTTATTTGGAACAGAGCATTCAAAGGAAAAAAAATGTCATAATACACATGGGTGTGATTTCTTTTCTATTTTTCTTCCACGCTTGGGGACATCTCCTTCTGGAGTTTCTAGCACTTCCATCTTTACTCATATAGGATAGGCCTGGGATATAGTTTATTTGCTTCTGTTTCCTCTGGTAACTAGCAGATGTGGATTTCAGTTTATCTAGTGGCAAATCCTGAGATCTAGGGATAAGTATTGAGATGAGAAAGTACACAGGTCATAGCTGGACATAGCTTAATCAAGCTCACTCTGCTTCCTTAATGGGAACTTGGGGACAAAGTCTTTGCTAAAGAGTTTCTTTGCCCTCCATAATTTTCACACAGTGAGGGAGTGCACGTTGAGGAAGGGAGGAGAGTGAGATGGCTGTGATACCCCTAGGTCTCTTGGTTAACATCATCTTAGTGGTATCAATATTAGGCTTCTCCAGAGGGACACAACCATAGGACATATACAAATACATAGAAAGGAATCCATTATGATAGACTTACGTGAATACAGAGGTTGAGAAGTCTCCTGACCTGCCATCAACAAGCTGGAGGTTCAGGAAAGCTAGCAGTGCAGACTTAGATCAAGCCCGAAGGCCTGAGAACTGGAGAAGCCAATGGTGAAGCCAATGGAGAAGTCCCCATCTGAGTGTGAAGGTTTGCACACCAGGAGAGGTGATGTCTGAGGGCAGAGAGGAGGGAAGACCCAGCTCAAGAAGAAAGAGAAAATTTACCTTTCCTCCACTTTTTTTGGTTCTGTTGGAGCCCTCAGCAAATTGGACAATGCTCATGCATGTTGGTGAAGGGATCTTTTCACTCAGTCTACCTCTTCAAATCTCCTGGGCATACCTTCTCAGCATTCATGCTCAGTTGTGGCCTACTCTCTGTGACCCCATGGACCATAGTCAGCCAGCCTCCTTTGTGCATGGAACTTTCCAGGCAAGAATACTGGAGTGGGTTGCCATTTCCTCCTCCAACCCTCACAGAAACACCCAGAAATAATGTTTCACTTGCTCTGTGGGCATCCCTTAGCCCAGTCAAGTTGACACATAAAGTTAACCATCATCTCTGTATAATCCATTTCTTACCAATAACCTAACTAGACAGGTCAGGAATAAAGTAGAGTCCAAACAATTACAAGTGTTTATAAGAATTTAATATATGGCAGCATTTTTGCCAAGCTATATTTTCTTGAAAACAGGAGAAAATATAGGAGAAAGTACTTGATGGTAAGAAGGGTGGGAAAACTCTTCATATTCTACACACGCTTCAAAGACCCCTGATTCACAGTTAGTCTATTAAAGCCTCAGAGAATCCTCATAGGATACAGTAAAGGAATCTGTTTAGCTTTTTAAACTCATCATTTTCAGGTGTGTAAATTTCAAATCAAAATGAAACGGAGCTGGAGAAAGGTCCAGAGGAGACCAGTGAGCAAAGCAGAAGGGACTTAGGATCTGCTCTCTTCTCCCACCAACTGGTCACTTGTAAAAATCTTACACTTAAACAGTGCTAGACTTCCTTATCTTCTTAATTGGACTTATGTGGAGATGGGGCAGAAAGGAAGAACTTTCTCCCATGTCCCTATCAAGTTAGAACTGAACTCAAGTAGTAGGGAAACTGTTTTGAGCAGGAACACCCATAGCCACTGTTAGCCAGGTAATGTGTCAGAAAGAACACAAACATCCAATAAAAAGAGACAGGTAATGTAAAGAGCAATTCCCACAGTGGACATTTTTGCAGCTGTTAAAAAGTATCTAGATGCATTTTATTAAAACCAGACAAAAACACACAGTACATTGAGACTTCTTTCCCAAGAAGGGCATTATCAGGCAGTAAGACTAGTCTCTCCAGTGGGAAAACAGGATGGGCTTGAGAACCATTCTCTTGGAGTATACTGCGTTTCACAAGGTCCACTAACGGTTTGCCATGTCACTGTTGATCCAAAGTGAGTCAGGATTTTTTCTCCCTTGAATTGCGATAACAGAATTCCCAGCCATTTTCTGAAAATGCAAGTTTAGATCATCCCTGTTCACAAAGCTACAGCAACTCTCTTGACCAAGATTCAGAAACAGAACCTCTTCATGGGCTCCCAGTTTACTGTTTTTTCATTACATCTCTGTTTTCATAAAAAAAATGAGCTTTGTTTTAATCTGATTCATAGCTTCTAAACCAATCATCATAGCACTCTGTTATGCCAAGACTATACTTTTTATATAGGACTTAGACACCATCTACAAAAGTAATGCTGTTTTGTTTTATGTGAAAAATGTAGTTATTTACATAATGTAGGCCACTTTCAGATCTTCGTCATTGAATTTAGGAACTTGGCATACATTTCAATTGTTGTTGTTTAGTTGCTAAGTCGTGTCTGACTCTTTTGCGACCTCGTGGACTGCAGCCTCTTGCTTAGGGATTTCCAGGCTCCTCTGTCCATGGGATTTCTCAGGAAAGAATATTGGAGTTCTTCTACCCTTCTCCAGGGAGCTTCCCGATCCAGGGATTGAACCCATATCTTCTGCATTGCAGGCAGATTCTTTACCCATGAGCCATCGGGGAAACCCAAGTATTTAATAGGTCTAGATAATGTAAGTACTAATATAGATGAACTACTGAATTCAATTTTATGAGAGCAAGTTTACTGCATGGAATTGTGTTTTCAACAGCCAACAGTAAAATCACTGATATCACTTCTCTTCAAGTTCATGTGTCCTTCTACTGCCATTTAAGTGGAGGACCCAAGATAGCACTGGATCACTAACATTTTGTCAATATTTATTTTTTTTTCCCTTATGATTTTTTTATTATTATTTTTTTTAATTGTTTTTGCCATACATTGTCATGATATCACCATGGGTTTACATATGCTTCCCCTCCGGAACCCCCCTCCCTCTTCCCTCCCCCCCCAGGAAATCTCGCTGCACCAGCCCCGAGCATCAATCCTGGGCTGGCGATTGATTAGACATATGAAAATTAACATGCTTCAATGCCCTTCTCCCATATCATCCCACCCTTACCCTCATCCACAAAGTCCACGAGTCTATTCTATACATCTGCGTTCCTTTCGCTGTCCCGCATGTTGGGTTCTCGCCACCGTCTTTCTAAATTCCATATATATGCGTTAATATACTGTATTGTTGTTTTTGCTTCTGGCCTACTTCACTCTGGATAATGGGCTCCAGTTTCGTCCATCTGAGTAGAATTGCTTCAAATGAATTTTTTTTTAATGCTGAGTAATATTCCATTGTGTATATGTACCACAGCTTTCTTATCCATTCGTCAGTTGATGGGCATCTAGGTTGCTTCCATGTCCTGGCTATTGTAAACAATGCAGCGATGAACATTGGGGTACACATGGCTCTTTCAATTCTGGTTTCCTCGGTGTATATGCCCAGCAGTGGGATTGCTGGGTCATATGGCAGGACTATTTGCAGCTTTTTAAGGAACCTCCACACTGTTTTCCATAGTGGCTGTACTAGTTTGCATTCCCACCAACAGTGTAAGAGGGTTCCCTTTTCTCCACATCCTCTCCAGCATTTATTGCTTGTAGACTTTTGGATGGCAGCCATTCTGACTGGTGTAAAGTGGTACCTCATTGTGGTTTTGATTTGCATTTCTCTGATAATGAGTGATGTTGAGCATCTTTTCATGTGTTTGTTAGCCATTTTTATATCTTCTTTGGAGAAATGTCTGTTAAGTTCTTTGGCCCACTTTTTAATTGGGTTGTTTATTTTTCTAGAATGGAGCTGCAGGAGTTGTTTGTAAATTTTTGAGATTAATTGTTTGTCTGTTGCTTCATTGGCTATTATTTTCTCCCATTCTGAAGGCTGTCTTTTCACCTTGCTTATAGTTTCCTTTGTTGTGCAAAAGCTTTTAATTTTAATTAGGTCCCATTTGTTTATTCGTGTTTTTATTTCCAATATTCTGGGAGGTGGGTCATGGAGTATCCCGCTTTGGGTTATGGCAGAGAGTGTTTTGCCTATGTTATCCTCTAGGAGTTTTATAGTTTCTGGTCTTATGCTTAGATCTTTGATCCATTTTGAGTTTATCTTTGTGTATGGTGTTAGAAAGTGATCTAGTTTCATTCTTTTACAAGTGGCTGTCCAGTTTTCCCAGCACCACTTGTTAAAGAGGTTGTCTTTTCTCCACTGTATATTCTTGCCTCCTTTGTCAAAGATAAGGTGTCCATAGATGCGTGGATTTATCTCTGGGCTTTCTATTCTGTTCCATTGATCTATGTTTCTGTCTTTGTGCCAGTACCATACTGTCTTAATGACTGTGGCTTTGTAGTATAGCCTAAAGTCAGGTAGGTTGATTCCGCCCGTTCCATTCTTCTTTCTCAAGATTGCTTTGGCTATACGAGGTGTTTTGTATTTCCATACAAATTGAGAAATTATTTGTTCTAATTCTTTGAAAAAGACCTCTGGTAGCTTGATAGGAATTGCATTGAATCTATAGATTGCTTTGGGTAGTATACTCATTTTCACTATATTGATTCTTCCAATCCACGAACGCGGCGCATTTCTCCATCTGTTTGTGTCCTCCTTGATTTCTTTCATCAGTGTTTTATAGTTTTCTATATACAAGTCTTTTGATTCTTTAGGTAGAAATACTCCTAAGTATTTTATTCTTTTTGTTTCGATGGTGAATGGAATTGTTTCCTTAATTTCTCTTTCTGATTTCTCACTGTTAGTGTATAGGAATGCCAGGGATTTCTGTGTGTTGATTTTGTATCCTGAAACTTTGCTATATTCACTGATTAGCTCTAGTAGTTTTCTCGTAGAGTCTTTAGGGTTTTCAATATAGAGGATCATGTCATCTGCAAACAGAGAGAGTTTTACTTCTTTTCCAATCTGGATTCCTTTGATTTCTTTATCTGCTCTGATTGCTGTGGCCAAGACTTCCAAGACTATGTTGAAAAGTAGTGGTGAGAGTGGGCACCCTTGTCTTGTTCCTGACTTCAGGGGGAATGCTTCCAGCTTTTCACCATTGAGGATAATGTTTGCTGTGGGTTTGTCATATATAGCTTTTATTATGTTGAGGTATGTTCCTTCTATTCCTACTTTTTGGAGGGTTTTTATCATAAATGGATGTTGAATTTTGTCAAAGGCTTTCTCTGCATCTATTGAGATAATCATGTGATTTTTATTTTTCAATTTGTTAATGTGGTGTATTATATTGATTGATTTGCGAATATTGAAGAATCCTTGCATCCCTGGGATAAAGCCTACTTGATCATGATTTATGATCTCTTTGATGTGTTGTTGGATTTTATTTGCTAGAATTTTGTTGAGGATTTTTGCATCTAAGTTCATCAGTGATATTGGCCTGTAGTTTTCTTTTTTTGTGGCATCTTTGTCGGGTTTTGGAATTAGGGTGATGGTGGCCTCATAGAATGAGTTTGGAAGTTTACCTTCCTCTGCAATTTTCTGGAAGAGTTTGAGTAGAATAGGTGTTAGCTCTTCTCTAAATTTTTGGTAGAATTCAGCTGTGAAGCCATCTGGTCCTGGGCTTTTGTTTTTTGGAAGATTTCTGATTATGGTTTCAATTTCCGTGCTTGTGATGGGTCTATTAATATTATCTATCTCTTCCTGGTTTAGTCTTGGAAAGTTGTACTTTTCTAGGAATTTGTCCATTTCATCCAAACTGTCCAGTTTATTTGCATATAGTTGCTGATAATAGTCTCTTATGATCCTTTGTATTTCTGTGTTTTCTGTTGTGATCTCTCCGTTTTCATTTCTAATTCTGTTGATTTGGTTCTTCTCCCTTTGTTTCTTGATGAGTCTGGCTAATGGTTTGTCCATTTTATTTATCTTCTCAAAGAACCAGCTTTTGGCTTGGTTGATTTTTGCTATGGTCACTTTTGTTGCCTTTGCATTTATTTCTGCCCTGATCTTTAAGATTTCTTTCCTTCTACTAGACCTGGGCTTCTGCATCTCTTCCTTTTCTAGTTGCTTTAGGTGTAAAGTAAGGTCATTTATTTGATTTTTTTTCTTGTTTCCTGAGGTGAGCTTGTATTGCTATGAACTTTCCCCTTAGCATTGCTTTCACAGTGTCCCATAGGTTTTGGGCTGTTGTGTTTTCATTTTCATTCGTTTCCATGCATAACTGAATTTCAGTTTTGATTTCTTCTGTGATTTGTTGGTTATTCAGCAGTGTGTTGTTGAGCCTCCATATGTTGGAAGTTTTGAAAGGTTTTCTCCTATAATTGATATCTAATCTCACTGCATTGTGGTCAGAAAAGATGCTTGGGATGATTTCAATATTTTTGAATTTATCAAGGTTAGATTTATGGCCCAGGATGTGATCTATCCTGGAGAAGGTCCCGTGTGCACTTGAGAAAAAGGTGAAATTCCTTGTTTTGGGGTGGAATGACCTATAGATATCAATTAGGTCTAGTTGGTCTATTGTTTCATTTAAAGTTTGAATTTCCTTGTTACTTTTCTGTCTAGTTGATCTATCCATTGGTGTGAGTGGTGTATTAAAGTCTCCTGCTATTATTGTGTTGTTGTTGATTTCCCCTTTCATATTTGTTAGCATTTGCCTTACATATTGTGGAGCTCCTATGTTAGGTGCATAAATATTTATAATTGTTATTTCTTCTTCCTCGATTGATCCTTTGATCATTATGTAATGTCCATCTTTATCTCTTTTCACTGCCTTTATTTTAAAGTCTACTTTATCAGATATGAGTATTGCCACTCCTGCTTTCTTTTGGTCTTTATTCGCATGGAATATCTTTTTCCAGCCTTTAACTTTCAGTCTATATGTGTCCCTAGGTGTGAGGTGGGTCTCTTGTAGACAACATATATAGGGATCTTGTTTCTGTATCCAGTCGGCCAATCTTTGTCTTTTGGTTGGGGCATTCAGCCCGTTTACATTTAAGGTAATTATTGATAAGTATGGTCCCGTTGCCATTTATTTTATTGTTTTGGGTTCCAGATTATCTATCCCATCCGTGTTTCCTATCTAGGCAAGTTCCTTTAGCATTCGTTGGAGGGCTGGTTTGGTGTTGCTGAATTCTCTCAGTTTCTGCTTGTCTCAGAAAATTTTGAATTCTCCTTCAAATTTGAATGAAATCCTTGCTGGGTACAGTAATCTGGGTTGTAGATTGTTTTCTTCCATGACTTTAAGAATGCTCTGCCATTCCCTTCTGGCCTGAAGCGTTTCTATTGAGAGATCAGCTGTTATCCTTATGGGATTCCCCTTGTGAGTTATTTTTTGCTTCTCCCTTGCTGCTTTTAATATTTGGTCTTTGTATTTGATATTTGTTAATTTGATTAATATGTGTCTTGGGGTGTTCCACTTGGGGTTCATTCTATTTGGGACTCTCTGTGTTTCTTGGACCTCAGTGGCTATTTGCTTCTCCAATTTAGGGAAATTTTCAACAATTATCTCTTCAAGAATTTTCTGATGGTCTTTCTTTTTGTCTTCTTCTTCTGGGACTCCTATGATTCAAATATTGGTGCGTTTAATATTGTCCCAGAGGTCTCTAAGATTGTCCTCATTTCTTTTAATTCTTTTTTCATTTTTCCTTTCTGTTTCATTTATTTCTGCCATTCTGTCTTCTACCTCACTTATCCTGTCTTCTATCTCTGTTATTCTACTGTTGGTTCCCTCCAGGGTGTTTTTGATCTCATTTATTGTATTATTTATTGTATTTTGACTCTTTTTCATTTCTTCTAAGTCCTTGTTAAAGCTTACCTGCATCTTCTCAATCCTTGCCTGCAGGTTATTGAACTGCAGCTCCAACTTGTTTTCCAGGTTTTGGATCATATTCACTATCCTTATTCGGAATTCTTTGTCAGGTAGACATCCTATCTCTTCGTCTTTTGTTTGGTCTAGGGGGTATTTATCCTGTTCCTTTACTTGCTGGGTATTTCTCTGCTTTTTCATCTTGTTTATCTTGCTGTGTTGCCCCTTTATTGTGGGGGTTCCTCACTATGGGAGGGGTTAGATGTGTGGTTTGTAGAAGTTTCCTGGATGGGAAAGCTTGTGTGGTGTTCTGGTGGGTGGATCTGGGTTTCCTCACTGTAACTAACAATGGAGTGTCCAGTAAAGAGATTTGAGGTGTCGGTGGACTTGATTTGACCTTGGGCAACCTGTGTATTGAAGCTCCTGGCAGTGTTCCTACGTTGCTGGTGAATTTGCTTGGTATATCTTACTCTGGAGCTTGTTGGCCCTTGGGGGTTGATTAATTTCAGTTTTGGTATGGAGGAGGTTGATGAGTTTCTATCGATTAATTAACTCTTGGATCCAGGAGTTTTCTGGAATTCTCAGGGTCTGGGTTTAGTCTCCTGTCTTCCAGTAGCCTCAGGGCTCTTTTATCTCTGCACTGATGGTGGCAGAACCTCTAGTTTAGTGATGAGAAGTTTCTTCACAGTGAGGGACACCCTGTCAGGTACACCAAGTTACATGGCATGGACCAGAAGGAGAAGAGAGGAATCCGATGGTGAAGGAGTGAAGTGGCCAGTGATTGCTCCTCTGTGTGCCCTCCACAGCCTGGATCCCTTGGAGATGTTCACAGAGTTATATCGAAATGTGAAGAGTGTGGAAGGAGACAGAATTGACCAGAGAGAGAAAGGAGAGAGTCAGATGGATAGAGACAGATCCAGCCAGTGGTCAGTTATTTCAGTGTTCTTCACA